>OVBI01000587.1:0-64594 GCA_900406495.1 Sisymbrium altissimum | reverse complement strand
TATATATATATATATATATATAACTGATAAATGCTCGCAATTTAATTAAAAAAATTCACAACGTCGAAAATGCGATGATACGTGAGATTTTAAAGTGTATGATTTTAGCATTTAATTTATAATTATTTGTAAAAGTTTATTCAGCTCAAGTGTCTATGTTAGAGTCTTTATATCATCCGAATTATTTGGCTATCCACAGTTAATTCGCACAAAAGTCATGTTTCCAACGTGAAAAGTAATATTTACAATTTTCTTAAAACATAGATATTGATAGAAACGTTGCGCCAAAACGACCCATGATTATATGACATCTAAATTTCGGCTACACTTTACTTTTTCCTCCAACCCTAGTGGCCGAATTGCGTGATGCGCGTGCCATTTTGGTCATTGATAAGATCGTTAGGACATTGTTCTAATCCGTATTTATGATGCTGTTTTTGACCCACGACTTTTAATCATCTATAATTCAGCTTAAAAGATTCTAATTCTAAAAGCTAAGAAAATAAATTGTTACATCAATGTCCTGTCAACGAAATTATTAGCATAATTATACACTCGATTGTTATTAATTATTATTGTGTGGTGGTCAATTAGAGTCGATAAATTTGATTTGGATACTAATTAGGCGTGATTGGTGACTAGGTTTGTAATAACGACAAAACGTAAAACCTACTGAAATTTTTTATATTCATACCGCACGCAGAGACTCCTTTTATCAACAGCGGTTTGTTAGTACACTCTAAAACCTAAATCACACATTAATGAATTGGAGTCAATATCAATTCTATTAACTGGCTCCCGAATATACCTTATAATGAATTCATCAATTCAATGATGTCTGATTTTTGGTAACACTAACAAACATTTTGATAAACGAATAATGATCTAACAATAAGTCACATAGTAAAATGAATGTATTATAAATGGTCCATCCATTAGCTAAATTAATGCATTATAAATGGTCAATTTGAGTTTTAAAAATGGTTCATCTGTTTGACCAAAAAAAACAAAAAAAATGGGTCAACTTTTGTTTTAATTTGGGGAACAAAATAAAGATCTTAAACACTTTTGTGTTCGGCCCAAAAAATGTGTTATCAATTTGATCAATTAATCATCATATCAGAATTTAGATCATAATTCTAGTGAGTTAGAAAAAATTTCAATGATTCTTTAATAAAACAAAAACCGAAAAAAAAAAGAAGAAAAACAATCGAACTCATCAATAGCTTCCAACTTCTGCATCCACCATAGCCACTTTGATTTTACCACTGGCTACCTTCCCAACTGACCATCCGTGTAGATTGATCACGGCTTTCTAAGCCAGATTTCTCTTTTTGTCACAATCTTTGTCACTGGCTTCGACGACCACAAGAAATCACAAGCAGCCATATCTCTGCCATTGTCTTCACAAGTTGCTGCCGGCCTGCCGCCATACAACTCAGATCTCTTTTTACTGCTTTAACTCAAGCCACCATAGCCACTTCGGTTTCTACCAACAAAATAGGAAAAAAGAAAGAAGAAGAAAACAAACTTGATCATTATAGGATTGTTGAAGCTGCCAATAGAAGTTGATCATTATACCACTTGGTCAAATGGAAGGAAATGTGGTATGTTTAAGCTGTCAGTAGAAGCTGAAGGATTTGAAGAAGACGCTCAGCTTATAGAGAACCATGGTTTCACCATTTCTAATATTTAACATAAACTTGATCATAATTGTAAGAAAAAATTAATTAAACACTATACATTTGGCTAAGGTTAAGGGGTCAGTCAAATGGAATGACATGTGGTATGTTAAACTACCAGTGGAAGCTGAAAGATTCGAAGAAGACGATCTGCCTATAGAGAACCATGGTTTTACCATTTCTAATTTAACATAAATGTGATCATTAAAATCATAAGAATAAATTAATTCAACACTACGCTATGTTAAAAGTGACTTAAAAAATGTTTAAAGTGTGGACTTTTACTTAACAAATACTCTAAACCCTTTTTTTTTTTAACTTAGAAATGGATTTAAAATGGACCAATTTTGTTATATCTTATAGAGTTTAAAATATCTACACAAAAATGTATATTTGCTTATTGATTATTTCTTTTACAATTCTACTTTTATTTATGCTTAAGAATTATATTAAAATTTAACAAGCTCAAATATATTATACTTATTTTATTTTAAAACAGATTGTATCATCGAAAAAGTTTTACAAGTTGTATATAAACAATTTTCAGTTAAATTCTGATAAAAGTTATGTAGCCGACAGAAGACAAAAATTGTTGGATGTGGATTATGGTGAATAGAAATTAAAGATAATTGGATGTGAAAAAAGAATTAGAAAAGGATAACTGAGGGTGTTTATAGAAGAGAGGGACAATACACGCATAATTGCGACCCAAAGCTAATCAATAACGTAAGCAAAATGCAATGAATAGACTAATTTACGGCGCCACAATATTGACAAGGAATGAGAAGAAGAGGTCGGTGAAGAGATAATAGCCTTTAAGATAGTGGTTAAAGAAATTAGTCACTATGATTACAAAATGAAGTTTGGCAATTGTCACGGCAAACTCTTATTTGCTCCACTATTGCTAAGTATGAAGTAATATTCATTCAAAACAAGTAATAAGGGGGTGTTCCTAATTTCTAAAAAGACATGTAACACACTGGCAAAAGTCAAATATTTTTGTAGAACACGTAATACCTGTATTAGAAACAATTCTATAGTTTATTTATAGATTAATCCGTCAATTGGAAAGTTACCGTTTGAGACTTCTAAAGTAATAATTGCCCCTTATACAAAAGAAAATGCAAGATGTAAATTAGAAAATGGTCCCTATTCATTTTATGACCGTTGACAACCAAAAACAAAACAAACTAGAAAAGGTTAAAACCAAGCAGATAAAAATGTAGGGCTGAGACAGCGAAGTTTACTAAAACATGGGGCTCTGACGTGAACTTTAAAAATGATAAAACTGTAAGATGTACAGTGGAATATGAAATTGCAGGGCAGCTGGAATTGTCCTTTAGTACGATGCATGTAATGGGCATTTGCCACGTCTACACTTTGGACTCAATCCTTCCCTCTCCGTCGAATATATTCCTTCCTATTTAAATTTTTTTCCCCAATATTTATAAACTTTTAGCTTTACCAATTTCTTCCTCTCCACCAACAAGTTACCCACTGGTGGAAAGTGAAAACCCATAACTTACAAATGTCCCGTAAAATCATTGGAGAAAAGCTTGTGATACGACCCAATATTTTATGTAGTCTATAACGTATGAATAGATATCAAGTGACTAAAATATTCGAAAAACAAAATTCCCTGTTTCACCAAAATAAGGAAAAGTATAATGAAAAATATGAGTTGTAGGTTTCCAATTGATATACAGTAAGTGTGTTCTTCTTTTGCTGTGTGTTTTGGACGTTTGTGAGTAAGCACTTATTACATTTTTTCAAGTCCTAATTATATTTCATCACTGCCATGTTCTTTACCGATATAATTACATCATCGTCACATGCACTTACTTAATTTTCAATTTTTTTTTAAAAAAATGAAAATAAATAAAACAAAACCCACAAAACCTAATCTCCTCTTTAACTACGTTAATCCGAAAAGAGTAAACACACTATAAAGACAGAACAAAACTAAAGCCATGGATTTGTCTTCAAAACACAAACAAACAATAACAAACTCTCCTGTCGCCGGAGAAATGGGTGTCTGTTACAAAGAGTGTTTGAAAAACCACGCAGCTAACCTCGGCGGCCACGCGCTCGACGGCTGCGGCGAGTTTATGCCAACCCCTACGGCAACTCCCACCGACCCTTCCTCTCTCCGATGCGCCGCTTGTGGCTGCCACCGTAATTTCCACCGCCGTGACCCTTCCGACAATCTCAGTTTCCTCCCTTCTCATCCCACTCTCTCTCCCTCCGGCACGGAATCTCCACCGTCTCAGTCGCTTCACCACGTGGCTTCCCCTGTTCCTTGCTCTTACTACACTTCAGCTCCACACCACGTGCTTCTCTCTCTCAGCTCCGGTTTCCCTGGACCGTCAGATCAAGATCCGACGGCCGTAAGATCGGAGAACAGCTCAAAAGGAGCAATGAGGAAACGGACGAGGACCAAGTTCACTCCGGAGCAGAAGGTAAAGATGAGAGGTTTCGCCGAGAGAGCAGGTTGGAAGATCAACGGCTGTGATGAAAAGTCGGTGAGAGAGTTCTGTAGCGAAATTGGGATCGAGAGAGGAGTTCTTAAAGTATGGATGCATAATAATAAGTATTCGCTTCTCAACGGCAAGAACAGAGAGATCTTGTCCATGGATCATCGTCTTCTTTGTCTGAACACTCAGAGCTCTAACAATGGTGGAGAAGACGGGGACAACGCTGATGGGTCTTCGTCTTCTTGAGGAAAGCTTTGGTGAAGCTATAATAATTAGGATACTTAAATTTGGAGAAAATTAAAATATTATGAGCATTTTAACCGTTTCAATCTTATAATAGTAATTTCTAACATGTAATCGATCAACGATATATATGTAGTTTTTAACTATTATTGAACTTTCTCCGTTTTTTTTTTTTTTTCTTTTTACTTTTTCTTGTTTGGACAGAGATGTTCAGACTTCAGAGATCGGAAGTGAGTTTGGTAATGAAAGAATTTATAATTCGAAGGTTGAACTAGAAAATGCAACCATTCTAATTATAGTAAGTGCATAACTATCTCCAATTGTGATCGAGGAAATCAAAAGATTCGTTTATTTGTGTTTTTGTATATTGAAAAAACTTTCGCTGCTATTATTCAATGTTATCTTCTGTATAATTGGAAATAATCTCCTGAGCTTTTAAGATAAAGTAAGTAGAGTTTGCTTAATTATGAGATACGACGTGGTTATTAAGATGGCAACAAACTATTGCGTGGCCGAATATAATTAGGTCATCTGGGCGGCACATTTGTTGATTTATTAGTTTAATAAAGTTATAAAAATGCGGGCTTATCTCTTTTTCTTCTTCTCGCCTTTCCATTTAAGGATAAGCTTCGGGCAACAGCAATCTCGCTTACTTATCCTAATTAAGAATAATACAAATGTTACGATTATGATAATATCTACGCTAGACAAATGTCTGGCTCTCCCTGCACCACTGATCTGTTCCTCCAATGATATTGAAAAAAATCATTATGCTCTTTTTTTAATAGAAATCTTTTTTTATATGTATTTCCTTTTTCTTTTGGGTTAATATGTTTACCAACCAGGGAGAATGCGGATAACAAGTCTGCATCCAAGCATAAGTACGAAGCCGAGCCTGAAGAAAGATAATTCAGTACGATCGTTGCCAGACATACCAATGTATCTTTTGTTTTTTATAGGTGACTAACTTGATACATATGTAATGATATTTACTGTTCAGTACATTCGTAAAAATGTATCTATTACGGATTGTATAACTGTATAAGATGCATTAAATAAATATATAGTGGGAAACTATCGTGGTTGAATACGGAACCAATACGCGAGGCAAGCATATCATGGTATCGGTAATCCTACAAGTAACAAATTGAAGATGACCGCTTATCCCATATTGTGTTGTTAATGCTGCTGATTATGCCCATATGAGAAGTACGAATAGGTTTTGGAATCGTTAATTCTATTGATTGTATACTAAGGTATACTAAATACACGAGACTGCAAGATGGATGATTGCTTCTTTAAAAAAAAAACAAGATGGGTGATTGCTAGACATGTCAATCTTGACCAAGAGATATTTGAACCAGTCTCATGGTAGCAGACTAACAGATTGATTAAAGTACCGGCTGGTTGATCAGTTGAGGTGGTAAAACTTGAAATTCCCTAGCTTAAACTTGAACACGAACCAAAATGATAATTAAATGCGATGTGTTTCACACACAAGAGTAAAACACGTGATCAGTTGCACTGATGTTGTTACAATATATGTATATGAGTCACAAGTAAAGTAGGCGTGGCACTTTTGATTTTTTTTCGAGGTACATGTGATAGATTATGCTCTAAAAATTCATTTTGACTGGAAATGTAATGGTATTGAAAGAAGAACGGCAGAGGGATCACAAGCGAAACAGGTTACCTGCAATGGTCACCCCTATAGATCGAGTCCAAAAAGGCACAAAAAAATATTTATAATGATTATGGTTTCTTGTTGATTATCAAAAAAAAAAAAAATCAGCAAAGATTTTCTAGTTTGGGTCGAAGGTCGTCATTGTCAAATTCTTTAAATCGATGAAAAACAATATGAAATTAAAAAATATGATTTGATATTTTTTGAAATAGTTGAACTATAGAATGTTCAATATACATTTCAACATAGAAAAAAATTCCACTTTTTAATACAATTGTATTGTCTGGTGAGTGGGGTGACTCTGGTCAATTGGTCACCCATAAAACAGCGACGATAAATGTAATGAACAAAGCGAAATCTACTGGCCCAATTCGTATTGTTGTTTAAGCGAGAGCACAAAGTCCATGGATATCTAAAGGACGGACATGTCTCTATGTAATGGGATTAAAATTGGACTTTCGGCCCAAACGACAAAAGAGGAGATGGATACGTCAGCATCACTGCTCCGTTCCAGACCTATTATGCCACGTGTAGCTATGCATCTCCATTGCACGTTGAAGATGAAAGACAAACCCGATATTACAATTAAATTGCTCAACACCATAAGGAGGAGGGATCGTTACATGAATACACGAAGCGCGTCACATCGAAATAAAAAATGGAATATTGAAAAAAAAAAATGTACACATGCCAAATACATTGTCAATTAATTACAATTTCGGCCGTGACTTGCTCATGCATATTTGGACGGTCGAAAGGCCAAGCTCGCACGCCATTATGTCAACAGACCCGACCCATTGGTACACCTACAAGTTTCCACCAGAAAGCTACACATAATATAAAAAAATCGCTGATAATTTTCTGTTGGTCGCACAAACATTCAATATGCAATTTTTACCAACGAAATTAGGTTAACGAATATTTTGATCTTATTATGGTTAAAGTAAAAAACACGATGTATTTAATCTTATAATGAGTCTTAAAAGATGATACTTAAGGAAATGAATAGTTGAAACTCCAAGAAAAAAAAGGGCATGTGAACCAATGAATGTGTTGAAGCAAAGTGACAAATGGAGAAGAACCCGAAAAGCAATGCAAATATTGACTCTTGAGTTTTTCCATGTTGAACAGTGTCCGTTCTCCAAGACAAAAGTTACAAAAGAAGGAAAAAAAAAACAATAACTCGAATTAGAGTTATTCGAATAATAAATTTGATACTATAGTAACGTATTGACCGAGAACAAAAAAAAAACTTTATTCTGCCTTTCGGACATCTTAAGCACAAGGCAAAAAAAATCCTCATAACTGAAAAAGAAATAATCGAAAAAATAAAAAGAAAAATTCAAAATTTAAAGAGAAAGCGAGATTTCGTCTTTGAGACAGAGATATATAACGAAGGAGTAGTGATTGAAAGGATCGTTAGTTGCCGTGTAATGTTGAAATAATTTCCCAACCACAAATCTCGCACCTGATTCCATTGATTTCTCCAGTGACTCTCCACTTTCGTCTTCACCAATAGTCAGTGTGTGACATATAGACGAAAACATTTTTTTGGAATTTTCTTGGGAGGAAAAAAAAAGCATTTTAGTCATGTGCACAGTTTGAAGAAGGAAGAAAACAAAACATTTTCGTTTACTTTTTGAACCACAAAATGCGTTGAAACTATCAAGAATGAGTTTCAACAGAAGTTTTGTTACGACGAAGACTTACTTCGGTTTCTCCAATACAACTTCTTGTGGTGGTTTGAAGAAACAGTTTATGTACGGAAACACTTTCACTACTCTCGATGCTTTCTGGGTTTCTCTCTGTAATCTCTTCTTCTTCCTTCTGGCCTCCTTCTTCAGGTACTGTTACGTTTTTTTTCTTTGACTGCTTTCTTCTTCTTCCTCCTTCTCTGTTTTTGATTAATGGGTTTGCTTTCTGACTTCTTATATTAGAGTTGATTCAGACAAAGAGACAAGCTTGGTCTTGGTTAAGAGTCACAACAACCAAAGCGAGTCCTCTGTTTACGAACATCAGAAGCAAATCTGTTTCCACGATGTTGACGAGGACGATGAGAGTTCTAGTTTCCATGAGAGTTCTATGGTTTCGATCAGCAAGAGATGCGAGTTTTTCTCCGACAAAAGCATCACTTGTTTTGTAGAAGAGCCAAAAGCTGTTTGCTTTATTGTTCATGATCATCACTCCTCTGCTGCTATTCAGGAGAAGATGAAGATGGCGACTTTCTCTTATGATTCGAACATCGTTTTGGAGAAACCGTTTGTTGTTGGAAACAAGTTGGCGAAATCACAATCGGAGGGTTACTTTATTAAGGAACACGTGAAGGAGGAGATGTTGGTGTACGAGTTCATGAGTTGTGGTGTTTTAAAAGGTTTATTAGCTCACGAGAAGCTTGTTGGTGCTGAAGAAAACTTGTTTGATGAGGACGAGTTTATAGAACTCAACCCTAGTTTCCAGATTTCTAATATTGCTTATGGAGAAGAAGAGGAAGAAGAGGAAGAAGAGGAAGAAGAAGAAGAAGAAGAAGAAGAGATTATGCAGAGAGAAGACGAGTTGAAGATGGGTTATGAAGAGCATGAAGTATATGACATGGAAGATGATGGTTCAGATGATGATGATGATGATGAGTTTGAGCACAATGATGTGATCGAGAGATTGAAAACAGAAATAAGGACAGCGAGAACAGGAGGGCTGTGCACCATTCTTGAGGAATCAGAGACTCCATTAGAAGAGCTGAAACCACTCAAGATCGAACCAAAACCAGATCAGTTCAAAGACAGAATCGCTGAAATCCACAAGGTTTACAAGAACTATGCGGTGAAAATGAGAAAGCTCGATGTCATCGATTCTCAGACAATGCATTCCATCAGTAAGTCATCATCTGTTTCTCACAGCACACTAATTTTATAATCGACAAATTAATCAGACTGTTACATAGATTACTATATTATCAATGACATCTCTTCAGAATCTTTAATTTTTTTGTCTGATTTCAGCTTTTGCTTTGATTGTGAGGTCATATGGTTGACGAATGTCTCTTTCCTTAAATAAATATTGGCTCAACTACTCAAACTACAATATACTGTTGGTGGGGTCTATGGTTAACATTTTCAGATTTGATTTTAACAGGTTTGTTAAAGTTAAAAGAGTCATCTAAACCAAGCAGTAGCGTTAAAGCGTCTAAATCGCCTCTGCATCAGAATCTATGGCCTTTCAAGATACATAAGCCCGAATGTAATCCGATTGAAAGACTTGTGAAAGAAGCGAGCAGAGACTTTGAGACTGTCTACGTAAGCCAACTCTGTCTCTCATGGGAGATGCTTCGTTGGCAATACACCAAAGTCTTGGAATTTGATTCTCAGTTTGCTACTACTACTACTACTTATCAATACAATTTAGTAGCTGGAGAGTTTCAACTATTCCAAGTTCTGCTTCAACGGTTTGTGGAGAACGAACCATTTCAAAACTCATCTAGAGTTGAGACTTACTTAAAGAACCGTCGCCATTTCCATAATTTCCTTCAGATTCCACTTGTTAGAGGTAACAAAACATGTTTTCATCATTATTCAGTTTATTTTTCTGAACACCTCTTTTACTAATACCAAACTCTGCAATGTTTTTAGATGATCGTTCATCGAAGAGTAATAAGAAATGTAGAAACGAAGGGGAATTCGCGGTAAAGATTGAAACGTTAAGAGAGATTGTCCAAGAATCAATGCGTGTTTTCTGGGAGTTTCTTTGTGTAGACAAAGATGAGTTTAGTTCAGTGATGAAAGTTTCTCACCAAACTCAAGTCTCTCCGCAAGATTCTCTCGACCTTGAGCTCTTGACAGATATCAAAACCAACCTCCAAAAGGTATTTAACTCTTCTTTTATTTTGTTAGATCGCATCAACGTTAATTTTATTTTATAACTCAAGACCATGCTCTTGGCCTCTTATATACATATACAGAAGGAGAAGAAGCTAAAGGAAGTACTGAGAAGCCAAAGCTGCATAGTGAAGAAGTTCAAGAAGAATGAGTCAGAGAGTAGTGTTGGTGTCAAGGATGAGTTTCTGATAGCTCAAATCGAACTGAGACTGGTTTCAAGAGTGATGAACATGTCAAAGCTCACGACTGAGAAGTTGGTTTGGTGTCGGGAGAAACTTAATAGGATCAGCTTCAATGGTAGGAGGATTCACATGGAACCATATTTCTCGTTGTTACCTTGTTGAGCTGCCTCTGCCTATAAGAATAGATAATAGATTTTGGAACCTTATGGCTTCAGAACCAGGAAGAAATATTTTTCGTCTTTGTTCCTGAGAATGAATGTAGAGTTACAACGACGTGCTCATGGTCCAGTGGTAAAGAAACCACTAATAACTTTCCCCAACTTGGGTTTGAGTTGTGGCCATCACACAATAATTTAATATTGGTGTAATGCGGGTTTCTAGAATCACTAGGATCATCATTGTCAGGCGATTTGTTTAGGTTTACCTCATCAAGCTAGAACATCTAGATTATCAAAAAATAAAAAGAATGTAGAGTTACTCAATGTTGATTTCTTTTAATTTTATTTTGTTATCAGATAATTAATTTAAAAATCTGTTGAAAAGAAAGTAAATGTCCAAATTAAAGAAGTAATCTATAGTTCAAAAAACCTCACAAAGTAATGATTTTCATTTACAACAATGTTACTATAGCTAAATTTGTTATTATTACTTTGATAGAGCTTGATACCATAGAAAATTTGTATAAGTGCATTAAAAAGTTAAAAGCATTTTTTGTTGTCACGGTTCAGTTATACAGATTAAATGAGATAAAATTATATGAGATCTTCAGTGTAGAATATTTGCTATTATTATGAATCGATTTTCATAAAGATAGGTTCGGATGAGTTGTCAGATGTAAATTTTCATTAGAAAATAGAATTAACAACTATAATAGTCATTGAAGTAATATTTTTTTATAATTTTTAATAGAATAATAAATGAATGTTAAAAAAAACTTTTAACAAAGAAAGAAATATATCTGAGCTTAGTAATGAGTCGAATATGGGTTTACTAGTGAATCATATATGGGTTTAATAATATCTAGAAAATAGTGAAATAACAAAGAAGAGTAGATTTGCTAATATGTTAAAGCCCAACAACTAACCCAATTAACAAAATCTCGTCCATTGATTTAGTAAACTCCAAAGATATGATCTGAAGTCTGAATCGCACGAACTTAATAGGATCAACTTCAATGGTAAGAAGATTCACTGGGAAGCAGATATATTTTGAAACCTTATGGCTTCCGATTCAGGAAGACATTTTTTGTACTTGTTCATAAGAAAGAATGTACATTTACTCAATATTTTTTTGTTAAAAAAATCTGAAATAACTTAATTTTTAAAAAATTCTACTCAAATTTCAATTCTATTTGTATTTTGTATAATGAAAATAACATTTTTAGATTTTAATAATTTTTTTTGATTGAATTTTAAATTTATTCGAATACAAAATTTTTTTGTTACAATAAGGTGCATTTTTGTAATCTAAAATTCAGATGAAATTAAGATTTTAATAGTTTTCTTTAACTTGTCACTGTTAAATTAGTTAAAATACTCGAAGATTTATTTTAAAATCATATTAAATCACCAATACATTTTGATTTTGATTTTGATTTTATTTTCAAATCCCACCAAAACCACCTACAATTCATCAAATCTACAAATCTTCAAAATCTTATAAACTCTTAATTTAATAAGAAACCCTTTATAAGAAAAAGAAAGGATGAATTATTATGTTAAAAAACCCAACATGTCCATAACAAAATCTTATTAAGCTGAGAAACCCATTATATAGATAATAAAGGTTATCAAGCCTCTTATCTATTCTGTCAAGTTGAGAAAGATAAAACAATGCATTATCTAATCTGGTTCACATTTATGCATATCCTCAAAAGTAAATAAATTTTAACCATATCAATTTCTATAAATTTGTGATATTACTTATCTATGAAAAATTTGGTAAATATTATAGGGTTTGAAAATTTATAATAAATGTGCTATAATCTTAAACGAATATAAGATTTTATGAGATATACCTTTTTGTGGAGCTTGTTATATTGTGCTTTAATGATGATTGGATAAACATAACCATCTGAAATGGATAACACAATCATTTGAAAATTGCAAAAAATAAAATTTCATTTTTTCTAATTTCTTATAAAATAATCATTTTATTAACATTTTAAACGAGGCTAACTTATGGAAATCTCAATGCACAAAGAATGTTCTTAAAAAGCAAGAGTTATAGAAAAAGATGATGCCACATATATTAATCAGAGATAAAAAAAAAACATTTATTTTTTAATGATAACCAACTGGTTTATGAAAACAGAAAATTTATAAATATCTCATTAAAATCTAATTTCTAACAAATGTTTTAAAGTTATACAAGTTTTGAAAATTTCTTTTTTGGTTTCATTAAAAGTAATCCTTAAAAAAAAAACTCATTTAAAACTTTCAACATTGTAATTACAATACATGAATTCGTAAAGAATTTATTAACATCTAATTATACACATAATTCGCTGTCTTATCAATTTATGTAATATGATTATACAATAGTATTATTAGGCTGGTTATTACAGATCTTTTAACTTGTTTCAATAATCATGACTAAATAGTATATTTAAAAAAAGATATTACTAAGAAACGGCGATTCTTCAAAAAACTCTCTTATTTGAGTTCAGGACTCTCTATTTCAGTTAAAAGCTTTGCCTTCAACGGTCTCTGGAGCTTTCTTCTTCTTCTCTCTCAAAGTTTTTTCCTTATTTACCTTCTTTTTTTCTTACTTGTTCTTTGATTCTCGTTGCATGATAGACAAAGATCTCGATCAAACATTACAGAAGTTAACTGTTCTCCCAGAAAATATTTAAATCTGAAATATTTAAATTTTTTAAAAATCTACTCAAATTTTAATTCTTCTTACATTTTATATGAAAAATAGATATAAATCAAATACATTTTTAAAGAAGATTTTAATCATTTTCTTTAATTTTTCAGTCTTAAGTAAGTTAAAATATTTGAAAACTTATAAATTTTCTTTTTACTAAATTATTAATAAAATTTTATTTTATTTTTAAATTCCACCAAACTATTTAAATATCCTCAAAATCTACCTAGAATTCATCAAACCTACAAATATTTAAGAATTTTCTGAAGTCTGAACACAGATAAAGCCCATAAGAGGAGAAGATGGACTGTTATGTTAATAAGCCCAATAAGCCGATATTGTAAGCCCAATAAACCCATACTGTAAACCCAACACCAACGTAGCAAAATCTCGGCCGTTGATGATTAGGTTTCAAGATGCGATATTGACAGTAGGATTTAGGGCAATAGGAGTGTTGGAAGTGGGAAGCCCTTTAAATAGATAAGATAGGTTACGAAGTCTCTCCTCTGCTCCGTCAAGGATAAAACCCTAGAGCTGTGAGTGAGAGCCGACAAAAGTAAAATGGTGCAGCGTCTTGTTTACCGTTCGCGTCACAGCTACGCCACCAAATCTAACCAGCACAGGATCGTCAAAACCCCAGGTCTGTTTCTTCTCCACATCTTCTTCAAAGTTCAAAGCTTTTTTCTCAACCGATCCAATGTATTGACTTGTTTGGTCTCTTTGCAGGTGGTAAATTGACATACCAGACCACTAAGAAGAGAGCCAGTGGACCCAAATGCCCCGTTACCGGCAAACGTATTCAGGGTGTAAGTCTTTAAATTAAAGATTGAATCTTTGAGTTGATTGAGCTGATGATATTGATTGTATAGATCAGTGCAAATGTATTAGTTTTTGGGGTTTGTGTAGTTTAGGTTTGGTTTCTTTTGTGTGCTTATTGACGGTCTTGTGCTGGTTAGATGAATCCACACCAGGACATAACTTTATCATAAGCTAGATTTAGTGCCGCCTTGTCTCTTTCGAAGTTTTCTCCTTTTTGTAAGGAAATTTCTGTTTTACTTGGTGGCAGAAATGTTAATATTCTTCAATATTATTACATGTCTAGTTCGTATTAACATTAAAGTAAATCACTTTCTGTTCTATTGATTGTCACTAGGAGTGGAATCATCTCTAGATGTAGCGAGATATGTATTCGTTTGTTGTTGTTGGTAAGTTCATATGAATCTAACTTATGAGTCTTTGTTTCTTTAGATCCCTCACTTGAGGCCTACTGAGTACAAGAGATCTCGATTATCCCGAAACAGGAGGACCGTGAACCGTGCTTACGGTGGTGTTTTATCTGCTTTGGCTGTTAGAGAGAGGTTAGTTCTTTTGCTCATTTCTGTAACATGTTTTCTGCTCTTTAACTAAAAGACATAATCTAACTGGTTTTTTTTTTCTATTTTGGCTCTTGTGTATACAGAATCATCCGTGCTTTCCTTGTTGAGGAGCAAAAGATTGTGAAGAAGGTCTTGAAGCTCCAGAAGGCCAAGGAAAAGGTTGCTCCCAAGAGCTAGATCAAATCCTATTAGCTTTTTTCTTTATAAAATGTTTTGTGGCTCTGTTCTAGTAATAGTACTGGTTGCAGATGTTGAGAGAAACATTGTGTACTCGTCCAAATTCTTAAGCTTTTTGTTATTCGTTTTGGGTCTTGACTTTGTCGACATTTCGCAAATCTTCGGTTTTGTTTTCCCGTTTAAATGCTGCTTCCACATTTCAACGTTTCTTCTCTTACCAACCAAGCCTCTTTTTGGTTTCTCTTAGTCCGTAAATATGTCGTTCTTCTCTTATTTGATTTCTAAGTTGGTTAATCGACAATTTTGACATTGATTGACTACATACAGTAACTAAGTCGACAATCACTTTGCCTAAATGTCCCGTTCCTCATCACAAAACGACAATTGATTTAATTGGTAAGAAAGTGATAGTCCTAGTTCCTATCAAGGAAAAAAGAAAGAGTGATGAGAATGTGGAAGGAAGAGATGGGAAGGGGGTTAAGCTTGTGAGTTGTGACCTAACCAGAAGATTGAGATGAGAGAAGAAAATCATTGTTCTTGACAATGTTTTCATTAATTTTTCTGGATAGAGGTTTACAGACGCTAAACTCCGACTAAATACAACGAAGATAGTGCGTTACTAAGGGAAATGGGCTTGAAACACTATCTTAGAACGAAGCCCAAAACAGGCCCAATAGACTTTGCCCAATCTTATAAGAATGGTGTTATTAAAAACCTACCCACGCCGGAGAAGCGTCGAGAAGCCGCCGAAAGAGGCGACGAAGTCCAACAATCGTTGCAGAGCCCGTAGTAGAAGAAGAAGAAGAAGTAGGCGAGAATGGTGGAGAAGTAACGGCAACTAGAATACTGACAGCAATGAGGTCACACTGGAAGCACGGTCGGGGACGCTGTTCGACCTGGATCTTCTTGATTGTCCCGTTTGCTGCCACGCACTGACAAGTCCAATCTTTCAGGTAAAAAACACTTAAGACTTGCCACTTTGGATTTGTATAAGCTTGTATTTTACTCTTAGTTTCTTTGATTTTTTTCAAATTTCGTTACAACTTTATTTTTTGGTTACTATTTCTTTTGGGCAATCTCAGTGTGACAATGGACATATAGCTGGCTCTGCTTGCTGTATAAACCTGAGGTACAAATGCCCTTCATGCAAGTTTCCCATTGGTAACTATCGGTCCAGAATAATGGAGAGAGTTGTGGAAGCAATCATTGTCCCATGCCCAAACGCAAAACATGGTTGCACCGACAAGTTCTCTTATGGCAAAGAGTTAGTCCATGAGAAAGAATGCATGTTCGCTCTATGCTACTGTCCTGAACAAGACTGCAGCTATGCCGGCGTGTACAAGGATCTCTACCATCACTACTATGATAAACACAAATGGGAAGTTTTCAGGTGTGGCTTTACCGATGACGCCTGGCTACGCATCAGTGATAAGATTTTAGTCCTTTAGGAATTTGATGGTCCATTGGTTGCGGTTCAGTGTTTCGAGGAGCCGCAAGGTGTCTATGTGACTGTGAACTGTATAGCACCTTCTGCTCCAGGAGTTGCGCAGTTCTCCTATCATCTCTCCTATACGCGCGAAGGCAAAACTATGTCGTTTGGATTGGATGAGATGAATAGGATTCAGAAAGTGAGCTTCCAAACTCCGGAGAAGGACTTCATGTGTATTCCTTACCATTTCTTGCATCTGCAGACTAATTTGAAGATGCGAATTTGCATCCGAACAATAAAAAGTAGTTCATGATGAGACTGAACTTTGTTGACAAAGTTCGCAGGTCAACTCGCCTTAGAAGAAGGCTAACTCCAAGTATCAAGACAATTTCTTTATCCTTCTTTTAACTTCTTGAATTGCAAAGAAAGGAGCAAGAGTGGTCCATGTTCTCTTTCACGTTTCCTTTCTTGTTTGTTTATCTAGTGTTTCTAAGTTTGTACTAACTCATTTCCCATTTCGCTTCTATTTAAGAAATGAAAATCCAAAAGAAAAAGTAGTCTAAATTACAATTAAGAAAGTTCTTGAGTTCTTTGTTTCTAAGCTGCCTGATTAGATTGTATATTAACATGTAGCTTATACAAAAAAAGATAAATTACTAGCCAACTAGTTGACCATTCGGCTCCCTAATCCCGACTGACTTGTAAAAATTGTATCAATAACTCTATCGAACCATTACTCAGGTAGGAAATTAGTATTAGTATTAATTTTGTATACTGAATATAGCTATTGTGGACTCAGTTTTGATTTATTTGGGCCTTTTTGTTAGGATTTGATTAGGCTTTCTGTGGTCTTTAACCAATTTCTCGTCAATTGCACCGTAAGCGGAATGGGGAGAATTTCAACTTTGTAACAAAAGTAAACACACTAATTTGAAAGAACAATCCAAGAAAAGCAAGAGGCCCTGAACAAAAGATATCTTGGGCCTGTGCTGAGATACAACTAACTAATTTGAAAGAAAAAAAGTCCATCAATATCATCAAGTAATGGAAAAACAAGTAGTCAGACCGTCATTATTCGGTGTAAATGAGGAATAGTAACTCTCCATCAACATGTGATGCTTCTGATTTTGATGTTGATCTCCGACAATAGTTGAAGTTGAAGATAAATCACCAAACTTAAATGTGTGAGAGAGAGCTTGATTATGACCTTGATTTGCAATGTTTTCTTCAAAACCGACCTCTTGGTATTCTTGCGGCAGATTAACAAGAGAAGGACACTGCTCTTGGGCCAATATTGCACTGGTGAGGTCGATGTTTGAGCCTATATGGTTTGTGTATCCTCCCGGAAACGATGAATCTGATGATGACATGTTTAGCAAAAACGACGAGATATCGTTGTTGTTGGTGAACTTTGGAAGCTGATATGGTTGTCTTTCTTGTGAGGCAAGCATGAGGCTTCTTAGGTACTGTTGGTCTAGACACGGACCAGGACTGTCTGAGGAAGCGAAATCCAAGTAAGAAAACGGACTAATAGTTGTACAAGTGCTAGTCTTGGTAGCTTCTTTCTCATCATAAAATGAACGTGGTTTGGTCACATTCATATTTTTCTTGTAAAAGTTGAAGGAAGCACTATTTTTGAGGATATTTTCTGGAGAAATTTGGGCTGTGTTTGATGGTTTTTCGTAGGGTTCTGTGTCGGTGCTTGCCTCTTTTGGTAAAGATGAAACAAAGGAGTGAGAGATAGCTTTGAGAGTCGTTGTGTTTGTTTTCCTTAATATTCTGCATATAGCCCATGTATCCTGCAACTCCACATATATTAAAAATATTCATAACGTTAGACTAATCAGTAGTTAAATAAATAAACAGTTGACAAGAAAAGAAAAGATAGCTATCTAAATAATTTTTTTTTTTTTTGGGGGGTGAACAAAACAAGACGCCCATACGCCACCATGTTATTTTAAAACGAATCATTTGATATACCTTTAGTCTCATTCTCCAAACATATAATACATGAACAGAACTCTTGCATTTAAACGTCTATCTATATGTGGTTTATAGAAACGTTAAGCTATAACCCAAATGGTAACTAATCTATAGTAAGATTAACAACATTTATAAAGATATTGCTTACGTTGGAAGATAGATGAGTATCCGAAAGAGTTTGTGAAGAAGCAGAAGGTAAGCGAAACTCATGCATCATCCAATCTGTCTTAACCCCTTTAGCAGCTCTTCCTTTATAAAACACAAGTGACTTCCTCAGACCAATGCATTTGCTTCCATCCGATGAGTATATCGGCCTGTCCGTTCCCGTGGCTTTCCAGAACCCAGCACTGGTCACTCGGTTCGGCCTTGTGCTGTTCCTATACTTTCGATCTCTTGGACAGTAGAAGTACCATTCTTTCTCACCCGTCATCGCAAACTCTACGTTCATCAAACGCATATATATAGTTTAATTAGGGCTTTGAAAAGGAGATGGAGATAGTACAAGTAACACTATAGAGAGTATAGTTTAATCGTTGTAGGCCATGGTGGATGCTTTAAATGACAACAATATTTGATTTTTCACAGATTCGGAGATCAGTATGTACTCGGCTTATAATTTTCCGGTTATAAGAAAAATTAAATAAAAGGAAAAGTAAAAGAGATTGTACGTGGAAGATCCCATGGGTCATATTTGTAGATGTCAAGCTGTGTGATGAGCTTGATGGAGAGTGGGCGATGCTCAACCTTTCGCCTTAGATAGAAACTTACGAGCTCTTCGTCCGTTGGATGGAACCTAAATCCAGGCAACAACACATCTTCCATTTTGTTAGGTTCTCCGTTATTGTCTCCCATAGAGTGTTAATGAAAGTTTAGAAAAAAGTGTTTAAAACCTCTTGTACAACGAAAAAAAAACGTATTTAAACCAACTTAAAGAGATAATAGGTTACAAAAGTTTTTATCCTTAAATGGAAAATAAAGAGAAGAGTCGGTACGACTGAAGTTTCTTTGCTTAATTTGAACACAATATATGCTGCCCTGTGAGGGGTCTGACCCCGAAGGATCAGCCGCCTTTTCTGCTGATTTCCATAAAAATAAATTATATGGTAAGAGAGAGTTTCTTTGAAAGCAAAAGTGTAAGTCCATGCATTTAGAAGTATCTCTAGACCAAAATTGTTTGAGTGTCTTGGGATATTCGTCACAAATGTTTAAAATTTGTCACTGTTTGGACTGATACAAGTCTTTGTTTATTAATATAGTACAGTAGGAGTTTTTGCATTTGTTCTAACCAGAAAACGTTTTGCATATAAATGTATCAGTATACATACATAAAATTACATATTACATATTTGTTTCCCGAAATTAACTAGCTAGGCTGTTTAGTCTATTATGGTTTGATGTAATTAATTATACTTTTTCTATTGACGTAAATGTAATTTGTATTAGATACTTTTCTACTACTGTTATTGTACTATTATGAGTGTCTTCATTGAATGACGAATGTATCTAATTGTAAATACAGATCCGAAGACTTTGTATACATTTTTTTGTTAAAATGTGTTGAACTAATTTTTGGAAAAATTATAAGTCACATTTCGAAGTCACGTACATGCTAAAAGACCACCATACTTGTGACGTATAACGGACGTTTAGTAAAATATGCGTTTTATATTTTGTATATAACTATTTAACTAGTTCTAGTTGTGTGTATCATCAGTATCAAAGACACGCGAACCTGAACTGCAATTTAAGAGATGCGTTAATGTCCCTTTTATTTGAAGTGTGTAACAACTAACAAGGATCGAGGCCAACCAAAAGATTCTCGTTTAGAACTAAAATCATTAATCAAATGAATTAAGCTTCTAATTAATGTGATGATGAAAATATAAAAATGAGTATAGATAATAGAATGGGTTAATTTCTCAAAATCCGAAAATCTCTGAACGTTTTCATTCTATTCCACTAACAGCTTCTATTCCCACTGATTTCTGTCAGGTTATGGCAAAATATAGTTTTGACTATAAAGACAAAGCCAAAGTTTGGCAAAATAAAAATGAAAAAAGCAGACGAAGCCAACGTGTGATTTGACTATGAAATGTTTACACTTTACAAAATAACCTTTTTGTGGTCTGATCACTTGATCAGATATCTGAATCTGAACCCGATTTTTCCTAGTTACTATGGTGGACATTTTCATAAATTTATTTCGAAAACTCAAATGAAAAAAATTCGTGGAGAAAAAAAAGAAAAACTTTTAGATTTTTGTGTGTGTGTGTGTGTGTACTACTCTGAACGAGATCGCTGTTAAGGTTTACTGTTGTCATACTTAAAAACAAATATCACATTATTTGGTTCATTTTAACTTGAGTGTGGAGAGAATTTTCAAAAGGACGAATCAGCAATGCAATTAATTACTTATGAAAAACAATTATATTAATTACTTACTTATAGTAAGTACGATCTAAAAGAACAAATTAACAAAGGGCGCGTGAAACATTTACAAGGCAAAAGTCAAATCTGCTCTAGTTTTATTTTTTTCCTCATTTTTTGTGGGTTTTGGCAAAATATCGAAAACCAAAGTATAGAATTTATCAATTGTTTCTTGCTTTTAGTAAAATCTGGTTGAGGTTTAAAATTTTACAATAACCATTGCTTTCTTTAATAGTTTTTCGTTACAAGTACCATCAAATTTATCAATTAGTTACTAGACCGTCAAATAGTAATTAATGCTACGTACTAGCTGAAAAGTGAAAACAGAAAAATGGCGAGACAAATAGAAGTATATGAAATTAGTTACCTTTGTAAACTGGTGCATGCTTTTATATGTCGCTATCAAACAGATGATATCCAACAAAAAGTACTAAAACTAAGTATCATATATTCATCATTTTCACACACACACAAATTACAGTCACTATCTAAAATTTTCTTTTGCTACCGACTCCAAACCAGATCGAGCTATAGGCCAATATCTTAAGAATACATCAAAATCAATGAGATCGTAAAAAGCCAAGTTTCGTTTCCTCGGTTAATACCCATTTTGTCTCTTCCAAATTTTTGTGTTGACTCAAATTGTTTTTGCTTCCCAAACGTGTGTACTTGATTTTAGAGCTTTATGGTCTGTTTTCTAATAATCTTTTAATCAGTTATATAATTAGATAATGTGAAAATCTTAGGAGTCAAAGTTGAAAGTATGCAAGCCCAAGCATCCATACCTCTGTCTTCGCAAACATAATTTTCGATATTAATAATGTCTATTAAGCATCCTTGGCTTTTGTCTTTCTAAAAACACATTTATATTTCACATGAGTCGAGTCCATTTCCACTACTTCCATGTTTTAATAATATGTCATGATAGTTTCACGTGGTAAATTTGCGTAATGCTCCATCTTATATATATTGTGATAGTTTAAAAGGTCAGTAGATTTAACCGGTCTGATTTTGATTGGATCCGGTCTAATCCTGATTACACCTTTCATATTCGTAAGTTCAATATTCGTAGTTTGTGGATTTAACTTGCTTTTTAACAGACACAAATTTTGTATATTGAACAAAGTTGTGTTGGTTTACTATATATATATTTTTTTAAATCGTTTTCGAAAATCCGACCCTGCTCTTAAAATCAGCTCGGAACTTAAAATTGCAACATGATTCTAGCTTGAAGAGTCGAGGCTGACATAGTCCACCACAACATTCCATTTGTTTTTGTATCAATAATATGCACTTTATCGGATTTGAATCCAAATGGTGACACAATTTATAACATTAAACTATAAACATGTCATGTGATCTTCTGATTTTTCTTAGATAAAACGTTGTTTTGTTGAGCTTTGATTTCTAAACTCTTATTTTATATATTAGAACCACAAGGATTTACATTCCCACAAGCTATGCAAAAGACACAACAAACAACATCATCATCTACGAGACTGCAAACAAAAGACGGACCTCCTCAACCATTTTTCCATCGACAAGACTATATATGGTCAATGTATTCAAAGAATCAGTATACGAAAAAAACATGAAGAATCCTAGTCAGTGACGCTTCACTATGTCCTGTGTATGATTCCCTAAACTCCAATACTATTATTTGATGAAGTGTCTGTAAATGTAACTCAAATCGTTGAAGAGTGACCTTATAGATAAATAAATAAATAAAAATCAGCTTGTTGTACAAAACAATACATGCAAAAACACAAAGAAAACAGAGTAGAACAACAACTCAATAATTGTATATATACAAATCTCAAACTCCAGCTAATTCCCTCGTGAGATAAAAAGGCAAAATGCAAATCAGTTCTGTCTCTGATTTAAAACTACATCTCCACGACACAAAGTATCCATCCATTATCCAACGTCAAGCAGATACAGAACATTACGCAAAACCCCAAAATCCAAGAAAATCAATCGTCTTTAAATTCTTTAGTAGGACGAGCTTCAAATCCTCCATCTTCTCTTTTCTCAAGCGAGTAAGGCATGTAAGTCCCCAGAATCCGATCCCACATGACAAAGAAAGGCTGAGAGAAATTGTATTTGCTTCCATAGAGCTGATGATGCACATCGTGGTAAGCCGAGTTGTTCTTGAAGACCATATGGAATAAGTTTCCGGGAAGGCAGAGACCGCAATGGTCGTCCACAGTCTTGATTGTGGCGAAGGAGAAGAAGAAGATGGAAGTTCTTGGTGACATACCAGAGATTAGGAAAGACAAGGCGCCTCCAATTGTATCCAAGATAAGGCCTTCCACTGGATGGTTGTATAAAGCTCCATATGCATAAGGGACGATAAGACGGTGGTGTTGAGAGTGGATATGTTTGTATAAGAACTTGTTGTGATGCATATAACGATGCATGAAGTATTGCCATGTATCGAGGACTATCATGGCAGTCACAAACTGTCTGGCTAAGACCAAAATAGAAAACTCTTGCACTTTGTCTGCGTCGGCATCACTTCCTGTGACCTGTGTGGACAATGGAGAAGCATATTTGTAAAAGGCTTTAAAGCGAAAACCACAGAAAATAAGATACACCATGGGCTTGATGAATCAATCTATCAGAGGCATGTCAAGTTAAAAAATTATATTGATCGAAGACATGTTTAGCAAATCACAGAGTATAAGAGATTACAAGCACTTAGACAAACGCAAACCAAGAATCCATGATGCTGCTTCATAGATTATAACAGCAAGTCACAATATCACCACAAAACAACTCATAATCGAGATCTTCTTTTATTCTTTTCTGAATCAGAATAGATTCGAAGACATTAAGACAAACGGGTAATAGCCAGAATCGAGATCTTCTTTTATTCTTCTCTGAATCAGAATACATTCGAAGACATTAAGACAAACCAAAGCAAAGACAATGGGCCTAACTCAACTCCCAGAAGCTAGCTCAAGAGAGGAGGATTGCCACATCACATATATATTACCCAAGGAATCTAACCCCAACCGATGTGGGATATCTAATAATAAGAGTCCTAGGTTCAATCCTAGAGCATCTTAAGCTCTCCCAAGGCAATCACTCGACGCTTTCCTCTTCAACACCTATCTCTACTCACGCTTTCCTCTACAGCTTTAACTACCTTCCTAACACTCAAATGAGAGGATAAGATTCATTCAACTATTAGGAAGAGAAAAGGTACTGAACAGTCAACCTATGATCTAGCTTCCAGATGAAAACACCATTCCTCTACCCTTTTAGCTTGAGATTCATATCAAACAAAATGCACCTTTGACAAACTTTGCAGCCAACAACAGATCATTAATACAGATTTCTCCATTTGGGTGAAAACTAACAACAACCCAAAAAGATTCAACCTTTTTTTCTCCTAATAAACAAATCTTCATCCATCCATACACCAATAAACGTCAGCATCAGATAACATTTTGTTACCAAATTTCCACTAAAACTTTAGGAATCATCACAAAGCGAAAAGTTGGAAACTTTACCGTGAACAAGAGGATAGCGACAACAGCTTGAACAACCTGCTGAAGAAGAACCCCTTTCACCACGGCTGATTTAGAGACGAGATTCTTCTCTTCCTCCTCGGCCTTGGAATGCAATCTGTAACTCTCCAGAGACGAGAGCGCCACGTAAATCCCAGAGTAGAGCCAATACACAACAATCGGAGCCACAGTACCAAGCAATTCGTCGGATACAGCAAAACCCATCACCCCTTAATTTGCTCTGTTCTTTATCTCAGCTTCAGATCCTTCATCAACCAAAATGATATGATGACCAAACAAAAAAGGTTTGATTTTTCCCAAACGGAGAAAACTTCCAAAAGGTTTTGATTTTTGTTTTCTTGAAAATGATTTTTTTTTTTAATTTTGAAAGAAGAAGAAAAATCAAATCTATGATTGGGGTCGTTAGGGTTTGCGTTTTGAGTTTGACAAATCAACGAAGGAAACCAAAATGATGGAGAGAGAGAGACAGAGAGAGAAAAAAACAGCACTTGCCTTTGTCCACGAGAGACGTGGCTGAAATGTACTCATTAAAAATTAAAATTAAAATAAATATCTTAGTTATCTAGTGTGATAGTTCTACACTGAGTTTGCTTACGTGGCGAATTATGGAGAGCGATTATGAGTTACGTAGCGTTGGATTATGTAACAAATATCTCGTTAGCGTGTTCGCTACCGTATGTGATGTTTTTACTGTTTGCGTTGTCGTTTGCTAAACGACGTCGTATAAGGTTGGAAAATTTTGAATGATTTGAATGTTGTAAGATTCAACCTTTATTTAGTAGCTTCACACAAAATATTCAAGGTTTTGTCATAATCTGCATTATGTTGCAATCTAGAGTGTACTAATTTGAGTGAAGACAATTTCATCATCCTTTTATGCTTTACCAATCTGTTTGATCCTTCTATTCACCCCTCCGTACTAATTAATTAAGCATCTTAATTAACAATTAATGGTACATTTTGTTGACAAGGCGATCCGGACGAACCCGACTATCCACCCGGTTTTCAAGGTAATCTGATTTCTTATTCGACTTTTTTAGTTTCCATAAGATAAATTGTTATTAATCGTATAATATCATCAATGCATAATTAAAAAAACAAGAAGAATGAAACAATATGGTTGTGAACAATGGGAAGGCTATGATTTTTTTAGAAGCATAGTTACAAAAGAAAGGTGTCAGACATAGCACTGTCAGTTGTCACAAATATATTAGTACTAATTAAATATAGTAAAATCATAGAGATCAGATAGTGGGAGAGTATTTGGTCACTGAAAAGATCGACTCTCTTAATTAAAGCTGAAAAGATCTGACGACGCTCTGATCCAAACCAAGTTAATGGTAAGCGTACATGTCGTAGGTAAAAGTTGCGGAGAATAGCTTAGGAGATTAATAACTTGTTTTGTTCCTGAAAAGTACAAACTACAAAGGATAGTTTTCTTTATAAAACCAAATTTAGGAAAACTAGAGAATTCGTATGATGATTGATAAAAAGTCGAACACATAGCACTATAGTAGTGCTTAGGTAATGGGACAATATTTGGTCGCAGAAACAACTGCAAATTCGATCTCCATGTTCAACGCGTCGTCCTTGTCCAAGTAATCCATCCGAAGTTCAGCTAAAGACAAAAACTTAGACCAACCCCAACTAACGTTTTGTTCGCCGTACCATCTGTTCACTGCAAGTAAATAGATATCTCAGTATACGTATAGCTAGAAGACTGTATCAACTGTTATGTAGTTAGTAAGAAAATAGAAAAAAAAAATGTGTTTTAAAAGATACCTGTGTCTTCAATGTGATTGGATCCAAGTGGATCTAGAACTCGCACAATTGCTTGTACGAAAATCTTCTCATCTGATTTTAGTGTATCAGCTAAACGCAGATAAACGGACAACGATTTGCCATCTGCTCCAAGGTCGCCCTTCGGATACAGGTCTAGAAGCCTACATAACATTAATTATTATGAATGTGTTAACATTTATACGCGCACAAATACAAATGTATATGTGTACTTGTTAATGCAATATGATATATACTCACAGTTTCCGTCCTCCAACTGAATAACTGTTTGATGTCTGCATATTCTCTTTCAACTGAGAAAAATTCTTAACAGTCCAAGAAAACTTGGGATTCGAGAGGTTCTCATTAAAAGAGAGGATTTCCCAATTGGTAAGGGGTGAAGCAACAATGACATCAACACCAAACTCACATTGATCTCCCTCAAAGATATAACCGTTTTTAGGGATATTGAATGTATCATATGGAAGAACTTGCTGCAATCCCCACACCGTTTTAAGTACGTTGAACCGCTTTACTTCTACGTCTGAATGTATAAAATTATACTGATGACTTATATATGTGAAGATATATATAAAGACAGTGAGAGCCTGATCAGATGTAGCTTACCTTGAATAGTAAAGTATTTATTTTCTTTCTTGTTGTAAACATAGAAACGGAGTTCCGCAAAAACTTCTGTTGGTGGTGTGAATACCATCAAGCTTTTGCTGTCTATTTCAACGTACATGGAAATAAAGCCAGTCCCATTGTCCTTTTTGTTTCCTTTTGGGTATACGATCAATCTCCTATATTTACAAACGATAATACAAGATATATTATTATTATTTTATCAAAAAAAGCTACTAAACTCTCTGATGCTGAATAATGACGAATGCATTATCGGAGTCTTATGGGCGCTTAACGCTAAAATCACATAGCAACCCGTACCAATTATATCCACCAGAGGAGAAAAGACGAGACTGGTATTTATCATCAGAGAAGTCAGTCGAATTCTCAAGTTGGAAGAAGCTATCAATCTTGAGGGAATACGAAGAAGGAGGATGCTCCCTCCACTTCTCGACGGTTGTAGAAACTGCTGAAATCGAACCCATTCTTCGACCAAAAGTAAAACGTGGAAGTCTAAAAGTTAAAAAGCCATAAAAGTCTAAATAAAACAAATATATATATTGTAAACCCTAGTTAACTCTTGCCGCCTCAACCGAGTCATTTGTAAATGGGCTTGGGCTTAGTTTTTGGAAGAAAGGAGAAGTGGCTGGTAGGAGTTAGGTTTGGATACATGTCGTCTTCTTCCTTTTGTGTTACGTATTGTTGGATCCATGATCGACACGCGATGTACCTTCTAATCCAAACGTCTTTAGACCATCTCCAATGATTCTGACTTCAATTTAAAGGACTCACTTTTCCCTCGGAACTTTATATAGTTCAAAAGTTCCCCACAAATACATAGTTCAAAACCTATTTACCCAAAAATTATAACTGTCGGTTTAGTGTTCTCAAACCAACAATATACGTATACCAAATAAATGATTTCAGTACGATTTGAACCCAAGCGTCGTTGCATTCTAACATCAATTTAAACTCTCATTTTTTTTTGAATTTTTTTTTTTTTTTTGCTCCAAGTTTTTTTGAAAATTTTAAACTATTTATTTCATCCTCAGAACTTAAGAACTGACACGCTTGTGATACAATTTGATTTCAGACTTTGTGACAAGAAGAGATTCAAAGAAAAACACACGGAGCTAGGCTTATTAAGAGTTATAAATATCAATTCAACATTGGTAAGCGGAATCCAGTATGATTATAGCTACAAGATCACAAGCGACTCTCTCGATCGTTCCACTATTTTTCTACTCAATCTTTTCTGTTAACCAAATAACCATTGTGGTAAGAAACAAAAGGACCAAATTATTTTCACCACTAAAGCAGCTTTAAATTGAAAAAACTGTGATTGTCCAAAGATTAATTCTAACACCCAACTATCCTCTAGACTATCTTAATTAATGCTGAAAAAGACCTGACGACGCTCTGATCCATATCAAGTTAATGGTAAGCTACATGTCCTAGTTCAGAGTTGTGGAGAATAGATTGGGAGATTAACTTGTGTTGTTCCTGAAAATTACAGACTACAAAGGGAAGTTTTCTTTGTGAAAACAAATTTATGGAAACTAGAGAATTAAACTAATGATTAATAATAAAAAATCCAACACATAGCATTGTCCCATAGCACTGACTAGAGAATTCGAATGATGATTCATAAAAAGTCAAAAATAGCATTGTCTGGGAGAATATTTGGTCGCAGAAATAACTTCAAATTCGATCTCAACGTTCAACGCGTCTTCCTTGTCCAAGTAAACCTTCCGAAGTTCAGCTAAAGACAAAAGCTGATCCCAACCCCAACCTAAGTTTTTTTCTTTGTGCCAGCAGTTCACTGCAAGTAAATAATATTCTTAGTATACATATAGCTCGAAGATTGTATCGACTGTACTAATTAGTAAGCTGTAACTGTGGTTTAGAAGATACTTTTGTGTTCAATGTGATTAGATCCAAGTGGGTCTAGGACTCGCACATTTGCTTGCACGAAAATCCTCTCATCTGCTTTTGGTGTATCAGCATCAGCTAAATACAGATAAACGGATAACCATTTGCCATCTGCTCAAGAGTCTCCCTTCGGATACAGCTTTAGAACCCTACTTAACATTAGTTACGTTATTATAAACTTGCTAACATTCATACCCACACAAACACAAATTAATGTATTGTATTAATACATACTTATTAGTGCAATAATATATACTCACCATTCCCGTCCTCCCTTTGAAAAACTGTTTGATGTCTGAACATCCTCTTTCAACTGAGAAAAATTCTTAACAGTCCAAGAGAACTTTGGATTCGAGAATTCCTCCTTAAAAGAAAGGATTTCCCAATTGGTAAGGGGTGGAGCAACAATGACATCCACACCAAACTCACATTGACCTCCCTCGAAGATGTAACCGTTTTCAGGGGTACTGAATGTATCATATGGAAGAACTTGCTGCAATCCCCACACCGTTTTGAGTGCATTGAACCGCTTCACTTCAACATCTGAATGTATTATATCGATGACTAAAGTATATTATACTTATTATAAAAATAGGTATATTATATATGTATAAATACAGAGAGCATGATTAGATGTAGCTTACCTTGAATAGTAAAGTATTTGTTTTCGTTCTTGTTGTAGACAAAGAAACGGAGCTCCGCAAAAACCTCAGTTGGTGCCATCAAGCTTTTGCTGTCTATTTCCACATACATGGAAATAAAGCCACTCCCGTCGTCCTTTTTGTTTCCTTTAGGGTATATGGTCAATCTCCTATTTTTACAAACAATAATCTTACCTTAGTTTTTTTTTTTTCAGAAAAGCTACCGAATTCTTTGATAATTCTGATGCTGAATAATGACGCATGCATTATATGGCGGTTAACGGTAAGTACGTGTATATATAGTATATACATAACAACCCGTACCAATGATATCCACCAGAGGAGAAAGGACGAGATTGGTATTTATCATCAGAGGACGTTGTCGACTTCTCAAGTTGTGAGACCTTGAGGGAATACGAAGAAGGAGGATGCTCCCTCCAGTTCTTCACAATTGTAGAAATTGCTACTGAGCTTGAAACCATTCTACACAAACGAGGTTCACGTGAACATTGAATAAAATAAAACCAAGAAATATTCAATGTTCATATATATATATACCAGAGGAATAAAATTAAAATATTAGTGTTTTATTAAAACGGTGATTTTAAAGCAAAGACGTTTCTTGGAAACAGTTGACATGGGAGGGAAGGCGTGGCCGTCTCATAATGATTTTATTAGAAATCGAAGAGTCATGACTCGTGAGTCCAGGCGTTGACACTACTAGCCTAGCGACTAGTAGTTACCAAGCATTCGTCATTCATTTTGACTTTAATTTAAATTACCAATCTAGAAGATTCAATATTCACCACATTAACACAATTTGAATACAGACAATCTCATCTTTATGTTTAACGATCTATTTGATTCTTTTTTTTTTTTTTCTCCAGTTCATCTTATTTACAAGAACGCAAAAGAGAAGCTATAGTAAAAGATAAAAAATATGCTTGAGTACTATCGCTAGATAAATTAGAAGAGGAAGATATCTTTTCTATATATGTATAAACATAAAATGCTTTAGAGAAAACATGACATTTCAATATCCGTTTTTTTTTTCCATTCAAAAGAGGTATAAGGATGAGCCATTACGGTAGAAACCAAAACGACCACAGTTCATCATTACTACACAATTAAGTAACCTAAGCTGCTTTAAACTGGAAAAACAGTGATTGTACAAAGATTTAATTCTAACTCCTAACTATCCCCTAAACTCTCTCACAACGGTCTCTGATCCACGTCAGGTTAACAGTAAGCCGTACGTGTTTCTCTTGCAAGTAGTTAAGAGTTGCTGCCTCGACGCGGTTTACGTACACTCTCTACCAAAAAAAACCTGTCCATGATTGTTCACCGGTTGAATCTGATTCACTAACCAATTCGTCATCATCGCTTCCAGTGGGAAGCAACTTGATTCTGTCAGCATGCTCAATTAACCAATCACTGAATCCTGGAGAGGCAGCGAGTCCCGCCATTGCTTCCCTCGTCGTTTCTTGTGTCAACTCTTCATACTCTTCCTTCGACAACTTCTTCCGGTTCGGCGTCCTGTGGTATGTAGAATAGTAATCCTGCCTCTCAATCGGTGTTCTCCAGCCAACTGAAGACGGTGACATCAATTGTTTCACACCTGTTGTTATGCCACACGTGAAAAATATCAATTATAAGCTGAACAACAGAGACTTTACCTTAAAACCAACAATGTAAAAGCATATGAAAATCATACCGTTAGAAGGAGAGCCTGAAGATGAAGGTACAATCCTAGCACTGTTCCACAGTCCACCTCCAGGACGACTAAGGAACTCAGCTCGTCCATGCATCGGACGTCCCTTACCAGCAGGGACCAGCCACTGACGTTGAACCACAACGCTTTTCCTGCGTTAAGTGAAACATTGTTTCGGTAAAAAGCTCACTCACAAACTATGCAATAGCTGACTTCACTCTTAAATACAGAGCAAGTGAACAGATACCTATTGTGAATCGTTTTGCTGACAAGAAAACCGAGCAAGCTAGCTGAAAGGAAAGCTCCCATCGCCAAAGGGGTATCCATTGTGCTCTGAAGTAAAAGAGAGAATAACACATCAGAGTCTTACTATTTTTACACTTACATTTACCAGAACATAGCAATAGAACAATGTATTTTTTTACCTGGAAAATAAACGTGGCGGCGACAGACCGCATAGCCCATTTTACAAATTGGGCAACACTTTCATCCACACCTCCATCTTCCGAAACAACAAACTTCCTCACCGTCCAAAATCCGAAAGCAGCTCCTGTAATGGCTATTCCCACAAGTACGAGTATTGCAACCTGAGTGGGAATCAAGTTAGCAATTGTTATTATGCTTAACATTAACTAGCTTGCTGTAAACATCAATTTGGAAAACATAATTCTCTTTACAATATCAAACGACCACCTGTAAGAACTGAAAAGAGAGTAACTATAAATATATATAAACCCAAGAAAGCAAGATTGAGTGAATAGAGATCTGTAGTTTTCACTTACTGGATTATACATGTCTTCACTCAGCCCGAAATTAACAAGAATCATGTTCACCATCATCGAGAATTGATGTAGAATGAATGATCCAGCCCCTACCTGCAACATTAATTTCAAAGAGATTACTTTCTATGTTAACTGATTGCTCGGAAAGACAGAGGCGAATGCGGTTGGTAAAACATACTTACCACAGATCCATAGAATGCAAGATACATAACATTTTTCCTCCCAGTAGGCAATAGCCTCATAACCTGCAAAATGAAACAACATTTTGACATAATATTTCAGCAATACAATCATGATCAGGAAAAACAAAAACCCACACTTTAGTGGACTCGAGAATATCTTACCTGGAAAATAATAATTAGAACGACGAGGAAAACTCCAACAGCCATAGAACTGGTGTAGTAAAATGGAAGCCAGCTGCTGACAACTGGTGCTGCCAAGATCACGACCAGTCCAGCCACAAGACAAAGAATACGCCATCGTTGAAATTCTGCAGAAAAGAAAACACAACCAGAAAGTGAGACATAGTACTTAAAGCCAAGATATGGAAAGGGAAAAAAAGTCTCCAAAGACGACCGACACAGAGAGTGAGACGAGAATGTGGTCTATAGAAAAACCACATTGTACCAATTGATAGGCTTTGATACGTAATGTGAGAGTCTTAAAATAGCACATGCTTATAAGAGAGGAGAGAACAAGGAGCAACCTTCTGCAACGGAGATGGTAACTGAACCAGACGATTCACCACTGAACTTCACATCAATATATTGCTCATCATATGGGGACATAACAAAGCTCCATTTCCCCTTTTGAAGATTTTTCCAATCAGTTTTCTCACACTGGCACATTCCAAGTGAAACATTCCTGCACAAAGAAAACCATAGTAGAACGCTTTAACAAGCTCCTCTCTTTTCTTACTGACTTATCAACATATGAAAACTAGAAAACATAGATAAAAGAAAAGCAACTTTCACTTACCGGTGAACACAAACCTGAATTTTGCTGTGTAACCTCTCCGGGACAGTCACAAAAGGAGCCAGCTTTACTCTAAAAGAGTGAGCATATTTGGCTAATTCGGTTCTCGGATAGCCAGAAACTTGAATACGCTCACACCAAGTAAGGCTAACATTCAAAGCTGGGTGGTCCGGACCAACAACTGAAATTCGGAAACATCCATAAGTCAACACAAAAGATAAGCAAAAACCCCAAAACATATATATACAAAGGAAAAAAGGTTCAACCTTTCTGCTAACTATGAGCAACACTGAGGCTTACATCTAAAAAAGAAAGGTTCTTTATTCAGTTTCAAAGGCGAAAGGCTTATGAAACGAACAACTTCAATAGAAGAGAAACAAAGACAAACCCTAAGTAACTGAAGACACGACGAAAAGCAAAGTAAAGGGATTCAAAGTTAAGTACTTTCAGTGAAGCAAAACGCAACAGAGGATTAATCAGAGAACAGAGATGAAGTAAGCGGTACCTTTGAGAGCCGCCGAGTCCGATGCGACTAAGGGAGACAAGAGAAAGAAGAGAACAAGAGGAAGGAGAAGAAGAGAGATTCGATGAGGATTAGGAAGATATAAAGAAGAGGAAGAAGCCATTATTGATTTGACCCTTTAGCTTTCTCTCTCGCTCTCTCTGTGTATATTCCGCCTAAGGGAAGACGGAACTGTGAGAGGAAGCGCGCTTTTCAGGACGCAGTATTTAAGCTTTTCCAATTTTTGCGTTTTGTGCCGCGTAGCGTTGTATCAATACTCGAGCCTCGGTTTAGTTTAATTAATTGCGTTTGGTCCGCGTAGCGTTGTTTTAAAGTGCCAATAAAAACTTGGTTTAGATATTAGAGACTCTCGGTTTAGTTAAATTAATTGCGACTGTGGAGTTGTTGGTTTACTTTGGTACAAGTCAGTTGTACAACAACAGATGGAAAATAGAAGAGAAGAGAACATTTCCATAAACATACAATTTGCAACCAATTTTCCAAATTTATAAGAAGTGAAAAAGTCTAGAAAATTGATGGAAACTAGAGACTTAGAATGGTAAGTAACAAAGAGTCTAAGACCTAGCATTTTTTGTCACATAGCAGTCATAGTAGAAGAATGGTATGTAACTTCTAAAGCTAAAAAATAAGGTAAGAGTTTTTTAGATAATGGGAGAATATTTGGTCGCAGAAACAACTTTAAATTCGGCCTCGACATTCAACGCATCTTCCTTGTCCAAGTAAACCCTCCGAAGTTCAGCTAAAGACACAAAGTGATCCCAACCCAAACCCATGTTTGATTTCTTGTGCCAGCAATTTACTGCAATCAAATAAATGTGAAATATGATTATTAGACAAAGGAGAACACCAAATGAAGATCTCAATATATGTATAGAAGAAGACTATATCCAATCATTGTGTAACTGTGTTTCAGAAAATACATTGGCATGCCAAGTGATTGGATCCAAGTGGGTCTAGAACTCGCACATGTCCTTGCGTGAAAATCTTCTCATCTGCTTCTAGTGTTTCATTATCAGCTAAATACAGAAAAAGGGATAACCATTTGCCATCCGCTCTAGAATTTCCCTTCGGATACAGCTTTAGTGCCCTACAAAACATTAGTTATTATGAACTTGTCAACATTCATGGACACACACACACATGCATGTATCTATGTATAGAAACTTTATAACTACTCCTTCTGTATCAAGAATGTAAGATGTTTCTAAAAACACGAAGACTGGTATTTACAAGAAATCTCATAGTACTTTCATTAAAATAATGCAGCCAATCATACATGAATTGGTTTTTTTGTGCACAATACTAATTGTAATAAATTATCAAATAAATTTAACATTTAATAAAAACTCGAAAAATTAAAGTAAATTGGAAAACAAAACCTCTAAAAACATACCTCTACAAACATTATATATATGTAATGAAAGAGAAGAGTATTTGTTATTATAATGATAAACTCACCATTTCCTTCCTCCCATTGAAAAACTGTTTGATGAGTGAACTTCCTCTTTCAACTCAGGAAAATTCTCAACAGTCCAAGAAAACTTGGGATGAGGGAGTTTCTCACTAAAAGAGAGGATTTCCCAATTGGTAGGAGGTAGAGCAACAATGACATCAACACCAAACTCACATTGATCACCCTCGAAGACGTATCCATTTTCAGGGTTATTGAATATATCATACGGAAGAACTTGCACCACTCCCCACACGGTTTTGAGTGCATTGAACCGCTTTACCTCTACATCTGTATATATAAGGAAAATATATTGCTGACTGAAAAAGTGAGTATATTTAGAGAGAGAGAGAGAGCTAGCATGAGGTGTATAGTTGACCTTGTATAGTAAAGTACTTGTTTTCTTTGTTGTTGTAAACAAAGAAACGGAGTTCCGCAAAAACCTCACTTTGTGGTGTTGATATCAAGCTTGTGCTGTCTATTTCTACATACATTGAAATAAAGTCATCGCCATTGTCCTTTTTGTTCCTTTTTGGGTATATGATCAATCTCCTGTTTTTGTAAACAACATTGCATTAGATAAAATTATTTGTTAGAAACAATTCTTTAAAAACGAGTGATGAATTGATATTTATGGCACATAATAACGCTAAATGAATACACCATCCATACCAGTTATATCCACCAGAGGAGAAAAGACGAGATTGATATTTATCATCAGAAAAGGCAATCGAATTCTCAAGTTGGGAGAAGTTATGAATCTTGAGGGAATATGAAGAAGGAGGATGCTCTCTCCAGTTCTTCACAATTGTAGAAACTGCTACTGAGCTTGAACCCATTCTCCTCAAACGATGCCCAAGTAAGTCAATAAACTATAATTAGTATATACGTAAAGAGGAAATTCGGGGTGTTCAAGATAAAAATTATAGTGTTTTATTCAAACGTATATCTCTCTTGAATATAGCATGTGAGGGATGGCGTAGGCTTGAACTCATCCATTCTGACACACCTTTAAATGGTGAGAAATTTTGTATGATAGATCTGACATTGAAGAACGTAAAGACTTTTTTGGTCAACATATATATATTCTTCTTTTAGATGACGACATAGCTATTCCTACTTTTTGTTGAATGGTAACTTGAGTTAAAGATATTTTTTTAAAAAGTTGTAGGCTTTAAATTAGATTATAAGTTGAATGAAACACTTCTTTGTTTTCTTTGTGTTTTTTTGGGTCCACAAATTAATATTTGAAAATTGATCCATAACAATATTCTTTTTGGAACAATTAGTTCATCCCAATTTACAATTCCAACATTTATCTTCGTATACGCACGGAACGCACCTTATTATCATTAGATATTTCTTTGTGATATCATCTTTTTCTTTCTAACTGAAGTACAAATAGAATCTCCATCATTGCTTTTCGATATAAATTTACAATTTTTTTTTGTTTTTGCTTTATAGTTGCTAATCTATTTGTATGTTTTACAACATGAGCCACATTAGCCATCTCGTGATGTACTCATATTTGGCCAGTATTGGAAAAAAATTAGAAGAGCATAGATGTGGTAAAATGGTCTGGAGAAAACATGTTGATTTCAATATTTGTTTTTTTGTTTTCCCACTTTTCTATATGATAAAAACAAGAAACTGTACTGAAGCAAATAGTGCCATATGCACGCGCAATAATGAAACTTGAAACTCTTGTGTCTCAGAGTTTTCTGTAGGAAATTGAGGCTGCTCTCTGCGTAAGCTTTCTTCAAGGTTCTACAAAATAGTTGATCCTTTAGATTTAAATCATTTGCAGAGGTTAACAATAATGGAGTACACCATGGCTTTATTCAAAGATAGATAGCAAATGGGGTGCCGTGTGACAAAAGGAATCCATAAGTATACCAAAAAACAATTCTCCCAATGTGCTCTTGGATGACAACCTTGCAAGGGTTTTTGATATATCACAGGTACGAAGACAGCCTTCGACAAGAAAGCGTTGATCAGAAGAAACAGAAGGTAAGCTATGAAGGTAAGAAGAAGACCTTCTCTGACGACGAGTGTTAGAAGAAGATGAAGCTCTTTGGTGTTTTTAACTTGTGATACAATGCAGCTTAAGTTATATAATTTTGCTACCAGTAAATTATTTCTGTACTGTAAGATTTCATCGAACAAGAGAAATTAAAGATAGTTTAACACCAAGCTTTTACTTTGGATTATCTGAACCCTATGAAAAGTCTGCAAACTTAATTGCATATATGTCAGCCACATGGTCTGCTGTAGCAGTAGTTAATTTAATTTTGGGAATAAGCAAACATGTCCGCATAAACAGATGTATTACACAAGTTGATTCTTTACATTTGAATAATCTGATTTGCAAGAGTGAATAAGAATATGCATAAACACCATTCTTTCTCTGGCTTAAGCTTAATTAACGACGGTAGATCTACAGTCCTCGTACTTAGTTTCCTCCATCTTCTTTTGTCTTTTATAACATGCAAGCTGCATAAACCATCAGACAAAAGGAATATAAGTATACACATTTGGGAAGAATTGTTCAGGCTGGAAACAAATCATTTTATTCAAAGATAGTGTATGGGGTGACAAAAGGAATTCACAAGTACCTCATCATCAGATGAATCATCATGCCTCCTCTTTTTAGGTATCACATCAAGCAAACTTGCTGAAAAATTATGCACATAAGCACTTAATGTTTTGATAATCCTTCACCGGATCAGATTAAACCAGATATAGGCTAAATCACAAAATGATAGAGACCATACATTGATTTTCTTTCAACTCCTTTGGATCTTTAATTTCTTTTGATACACCAAAAAACTCAAAGCAAAGGTCCATCATGGATATCAAAACCTGTTTGATCAATGGCAGTCCCAAATCAGTACTTTGAAGATTGAGTCATCCTCTAAAGAAAACTAGTGGTAATGAAACGAAACAAAAAAAGTGCCACTCACACATGAAAATTCAGATTCTGATGTCCCACAAACCTCAATCAACCTATGCTTGTCTACCTTGAGCTGCAAAATCAACATCAAACTTTAAAAAAACCAAGAGATTTAAACAAGTGCGTAGACCTCCTTTAATCAAGTAGCAACAATACCTTATGTTTTTTGGCACACAAAAAGAAAGCAGCAGCAGTAAACACAGGTCTAGTGAAATCAGTATTTGCCCGTCTTGACACTGGAAGTGAAGCAAGAAACCGCTCCTTATACCTAAAAGGAAAACAAAACCATAATCAATCATCTGGATTTAACACACATATATAATTAAAAGAATGCAGCCTAGCTCAAAAACATAATCTCAGCAAGTTGAGTCAGGCATTTTAACAAACACATGGCAGGCAAGATCTTACGCTGATAACCCTTTTTGCACAGCTGTAATTATCCTAACACAGCCAAACTGAATCGCCAATTCTTTTACATTAAGCTTAATCCTGAAAAAATAAAAACCCCCCCCAAAATGTTAAAAACACGTCAATCAAGACAAAACTACAAAATCACTTTCAAAAATAGAAAAACTCACTTGAGACCAACACCATTCTGGAGGGTATTAAATGATCTAGAATAAGCCTTTTCCGACATACCACTTAACTTAATAGCTGCTTGTCTATCAAAAATAACTTGCAGCCTTGCAATAAAAATCACAAATCGTTATTAAGAATAATATTACAAATCATTCAATAAAAGATATATATAGACAAAAAAAAAGATGAAGAAAACTACTTACTTAGATGCTGCCATCTCCAGACATATAACAGCTTTACAGATCTCTCCCTGTCGAATCAACACAAAAAAAAAACTTAACAAAGTTCAATATCAACTGAAACGATAATTGATTAGGTTTAGATTTTTAGATAAAGAAGTAATCTTACGACGCCGATGATAGAGGAATCGAAATGGACGTCGCATAAACGGCGGAACTCTGCGGCTTTTCGGAGGAGAAGCTTGTTATCACCGAGATCAAGCTTCTTGGCTATGTTGGAGATATCCATTTTTTTTTACAAGATCAACAAGAACCCGAAAGAATAGATTTTTTACTGAGAGTTTGTGAGTATTGATGATGATGCAAAAGGGATTTGTTTTTTCTTTTTTCCTTTTAACATTTTGAAAACTTTTACCGCGCTTGTCAATTTTTTGGTTCGCGGCTTCCTTCTTAGAGCGCTTCTTCTATATTTTCCCGCCAAAAAACTCTGGTTCAGTCAGTGGTTTGTCTTCATCAATAATCATTTTTGTAAAAACAAAAAAAAAAAACTAATATACTCTTATGGGAAATATATTCAGTTTTGTTAGATAATAGTAGTAGTCAATAACAATTATTTTTTTATTTTAGAAAAAGTGAAATTTTGCAAACTTAAATTGTAAAAGTCTAAAAGTATGTGTAGAATCTTAATATATTAAAAGATAACTAAGAAGAAGAAAAAGGAATTACAAACTTTCTATATAAAATGTCATCTCTACCATTTTCTTATGTTTACTTATTATTATAATATTACTATATTTTCTATTTTTTTTCTTCTGCTTAAATTTGAAGTATATAAGAAAATACAAAATTTGACTAGAACGTACATTACCCAGTAGCCTAAGCTAATATTGTTATTGTAATTGCTATTTGGATTCAAATTTGTATATTACCCATTGTTGACAAAAAGAAATTGTCCAATAAGTTAATACATTATATAAGTTATCCTTTTTTTCTCTGATTAGCTTCTCAGTTTTGAAAACAAAATTATTGAAATAAGAGAACTCAGAGATAAATTAAAAGAACGTTTTAAGACAAAGCTATGCCTATTGCCTCACATAGTACTCATAGTAGAAGAATGGTAAATAATTAATATTCTAAAAAGTAAAAATAGAGAGCTTAGATAATGGAAGAGCATTTTTTTTTTTTGATAGATCCTATCCGCTGATTCGGTCGGTTCCTGTATTAAATGATCTAGAATAAACCTTGTACGACATACCACTTAATTTAATATTCTCATGTGGTTCAATGATTTAAGAGATACCATGAACTCCAAACAGATTCGAGTCGAACGGGCTATCAGAAATGGAAGAGTATTTGGTCGCGGAAACAACTTGGAATTCGATCTCAATATTCAACGTATCTTCGTTATCCAAGTAAACGTTCCAAACTTCATCTAAAGACAAAAACTGATCCCAACCCCAACCCGAGTTTGATTCATCGTGCCAATCGCTAACTGCACAAAATAAAATGCAAAACATGGTTACTAGAGAAAGGCGAACACCAAATGAATACCACAGTACATTTCTAGAAGACTGTATCTACACTTCTACAGTATCAGTTGAAATAAAATAAAAATGTAGCAGTGTTTTAGAAGATACATTGGCGTTCAAAGTGATTGGATCCAAGTGGGTGAAGAATTCGCACATGTCCTTGCATAAAGATCTTCTCACCTGCTTCAGGTACATCACTGTCAGCTAAAAACAAAAAAACTGATAACCATTTGCCATCTTCTCTAGAGTTGCCCTTCGGATACAGCTTTAGAACCCTACATAACATTAATTGTTATCAACTTGTTAACATTCATATAAATGTATATTTTTTTGTATGTCTTTTTTTTTTTGAAAAATAAATTGTGTATGTATTTGTTAGTCCAGAAAAGAGTTTTTCTGTATATATATACTCACCATTTCCTTCCTCCTTTTGTAAAAGGGTTTGATACGTGAACATATTTTGTCAACTCAGAAAACTTCTTTACAGCCCATAAATACTTGGGATAAGGAATTTTCTCATTAAAAGAAAGAATTTCCCAATTGGCGAGAGATGGAGAAACAATGACATTAACACCAAACTCGCATTGATCTCCCTCGAAGAGGTATCCATTTCCAGGGTCATTGAATGTATCATATGGAAGTACTTTCCCCAAACCCCACACGGTTTTAAGTGCATTGAACCGCTTTACTTCAACATCTGAATGTATAAATTATATTGATGACTGAAGTATATTATATATGTGAACATATTTATATATAAAGACAGAGAGAGCATGATCAGATGTAGCTAACCTTGAATAGTAAAGTACTTGTTTTCTTTCTTGTTGTAAACAAAAAAACGGAGCTCCGCAGAAACCTGTGATGGTGTATAAACATTCAAGCTTGTGCTGTCTATTTCCACGTACATGGAAATAAATCCATTCCCATCGTCCTTTTCGTTCCCGTTTGGGTATAAGATCAATCTCCTGTTTTTATTAACAAGGTTAGATTGCATTGGCCAGAGAATATAAAATATATCTGATACTAAGTGAATATAGACGATCCCTACCAGTCATATCCACTAGAGGAGAAAAGACCAGACTGATATTTATAATCAGAGAAGGCAGTCGAGTTCTCAAGTTGGGAGAAACTGTGAATCTTGATGGAATAAGAAGCAGGAGGATCCGCTCTCCACTTCTCCACGATTGTTGAAACTGATGTTGAACCCATTGTCAAAGAGAGAAACAATATCTGGAAACTCTCTGATTTGCTAATCTTATTGATTGACCTTATTTTCAACTTATTTTCAACTTTATTCGGATATATCCTAACATTACTTAGATTTATCTCTAACTAATTATCTCTAAATATCTATCTCTAACTAATCAGCTATCACAATAGTTAGGAATTCTACGAAATAAAAAAATTTGTTAGGATCCATAATCAAATTTTGAATATCCAATAAGGCAATGATATTTGATCCACAAAATATTCTGTATTCCTGTCGTTAAGGAAAACCTAATAAATAAGCAGAACAACAGGGACCAACAATGTAAAAACATATTAAAACATACCGTTCGAAGGAGAGCCGGAAGATGAAGGAACACTGCTCGCACTGTTATATAGTCCACTTCCACTTCAAGGACGGCTAAGAAACTCAGCTCGCCCATGCATAGGAGATAGGACGTCTCTTACCAGTAGAGGCCAGCCAATTACTCTGAACAATGACGCTCTTTTCCTGCGTATAACGGTATAACTGCAACATTGTTCTGTAAGAACCTCACTCATAAACTATGCAATAGCTGTCTTCAGTCTTAAAGACATTGAACAGCACAGAAACAATAGTCTTACAGTAATTTCCGCTATCCATTCCATGTACACGTTTCCTCAGGCCAGGTATAATTCTCAATTAATTACCCAATATACAGTATTAGCTAAATGCAGAAGTATGTTTGCTAAATATAACTACCTGCAACTTTAAGATTTCCAACACAAAAGAGATTGATCCAAAAAGAGAAGCCAGGTGAATTGACATTTACCTCTTGTGATTTTTTTTGCTGCAAGAAAACCGAGAAAACTAGCAAAGCTCCCATCGACAAAGAGGTATCCAAAGTGCTCTGTACTTCAGAGTCTGAAGTACAAGTGAGGGTAACACATCAGACTGTTATTAGAACACTTAGAATTACCAGAAAAAAACGCAATAAAACTTTACATTTTTCCCTGGAGAATATAAATGTGGCGGCGACAGAACGCATAGCTCATTTCACGAATCAACCAACACGGATTTTAACATTCATCTCAAAGCATGGAAGCAACTATGTACGGCAAACCACAAACAACACAATGTTCACAAGCTTTCAGGCTTCAGCGAACTATAAAAGAAACTGAAAAGAGGAGAGAGAGAGAGTAAAGAATAGAAAAAGTGAAAGAAAAGAAACCTCTCAATGGGAGAAAGACCAAAGATCAGTATTTACGACTTGACAGACGGTCCAAAAATAGAGTAGCTTGGATGGTGATCATCAATAAAAAGAAGACGAGGACTACTATATATATATATTTGTTAGATAAATACAAGAAAATCAATATTTTCCGGACTACAGTTAACTAGAAACGAAGCAAAATCGAAGAAAGGGTCGTGTAAAAAGAAAACATATATCTCTCTTCTCTTTCACACTTTTCAGGCTAAATAGCGATAAAGTTTCTGGTCCATATTATCCCTCTCCAAGAAATCACGCTCAATGAGTGACTCCATTCTCTTCATTATCTCTGTCGGATTTGCCAAGAACCGAGACTGCAACTGTTTAGTGACTTCCGCGATTAAATTGTTGTGATCCAACACTCGTCTCGACTTCATGATCCTCACAATGGCTGCTTCGATCTGAGGTTTCCTGTCTTCCTCAATTCTATGTCTCGTCTCTTGCGTCTCTGGTTCCGTCTCCTTTTCCGCCACCACTGTTCCTATCTTCACTTTGTAGAACTTGCTTGTGAACTTTTCGTTCACAACAAAAGAGTCCTCCTCTCTTATGTCCTTGCTCATTGGTTCTTTCCTTAACACGTTTTTGCCTTTTACACAGGCTATTGACTGCAAGCAACGCTTTAGAACCGAGGAAGGGATTTCAGTTGCCTGCTCGATCTCTTTGTAGCTAAGTCGATCAGAGTTGTTGAACAGCATAAGGATACACATTTGGAAAGTGGAAACGTTTAGTTCGTGCCTCTGACCCTTTCCAAACACTGCTTTAATGACCGCTGTGCCCATATTGGTTTGCCAAGATAATCTTCTTCCTGTATGGGTCCCGAGGTAATATGACCTGAACTTATCGCACAGAATAGAAACTTCTGCAGGTAGGTTACATGGTACGGTTGGCTGTGTGGGCCAAGAACCGGTTGTAAGAATCTGAACAACAAGTTTTGGCCCTTCTGAAAGCTCGGGGTGGCTACTATAAAATTTAAGCACCGTGTCATGTGATGTTTTCATGTCAATGAACATGCCATCGAGTTTTGAAGTGAACTGATATACACATTCTCTCTTCAGTTTCATAATCATATTTTTCTCTACTTCAACCAAAACAGTTTTTCCAGATAAAAGCCTTTTGGATAGATGCTGTCTGTAGTATTTCTCAAAGACGTCTTTCTCATGTAAGTAGCGGACCAACATCGTTACCTTGTCTAAAATAAGCTCCGGATCCTCCTCTCTCACATCTTTAAGTCCTTTCCGTAGCTTATCATCGACGAACAGGGAGATAAACTCAGGAGAACGGTTGTTCAAGTTGATAAAATACTCAAACGAAGTATCCATCGCTATCTGGAATGTCTTGTCGTTGTTGAACGCAGTGCTGATGATTTTTTCATACTTATCCCGCTCATCTAATAGACGCTGCACAAACTCAACCGGATCTTTTGATTTCTCAGGATCTGTAACCATCTGTTTACCCATCTCCCTAAGATGCGAAGTCATAACATCTCTGATTATGACAATACCATCGGTCACCCTACGGAACAAGCTGTACCTTCTCCCCAAGTCCTCATACCTGTCGTTTAGAAGCATATCAACCAAACCTGAATTCTCCATGTGAGCTAGTCTCTGCATGTGGTTGGTAATCATCTCTCTTTTGACGACGCTAGTAATCTTTTCTCCACGCTTGGCATCAAAATACTGAGCTACCCTTTCAACTTCTGCACTAAGATGCTTCTCAACATTCTTCAAGTACTCATCAGCACAGTCACAAGACTCAATAAACGCCTGAGACTTCACCTTGTAAAACTCAGCAGAAGCCACCAAAAACGGCTTCTCGAAATCCTCCTGGTACGCAGACTCACCCAAGTCCATAAACATTCTAATCACATTCCTCATCAAAACCCTATCGATAACTTCACCCGCACGTTCCTTGTGAAATAAATCAAGAAGCGAGTTCAAAAGCCTCGTCTTGATTTCGCTTGAACGAACAATGTAATCTCTCCACAGTTGAAGTCCAAGCTCATGAACACCAGAGTTTGTGTTGACCGAGAAGTAAGTCCGATCCATGTACATGAGAATCTCACGTATTATGTGTAACGCTTTGTTGTGATCATTCCATTCTCTATTGACATGTTCCAAAAAGAAACCTCCTTGTGCTGCTTCAATAGACTTGCTTATCTCTTTGAGATGAGCAGTCATTGTGTTAACAAGTCCAGTGTAAAGCTTTTCACCGAATTTACGAAGAACCATGTTGTATCCGTTTCTGAGAGTTACACAAATATTTAATACATATTTAATCAAAGTGATTGAAAGAGAGAGAAAGACCTGTAAAGCTCTTCAAAACTGAGACCACTTGCGTTGTGACTGTAAATCTCGTGAATGGCATGTTCGAGAATCTTCCAAGTCTTATCTGCGTATTCTGGATCATCTACGACTCGTGGCTTGAACGCTGGTAGGTGGAATTTCCTCTTCGTCTGATTACTCATGTTCGATCAGGTATGATAACCAGAGAGTTGATCGACTTTGAACAATTCTGGAAGGAATTAAACTTCTCTTAATTTAACAGATGTCTTCTTACCCAAGTTTGCTTGGATTTGCCATTTTTTGTTTTCAGTCTCCCATGGTTAGATGGGCTGGGCATTTATAACTGAATCCAAAATCCGAACCCGAACCCGATAAAGTTTGGTTTTAGAGAACGCCGAATCTTCCGATCTTGTATTGTTTACATATGTTAAGATGGGCCCAAAAGGCTCACGGGCCTAAACGCAGGCTTTTTTTAAATTACAAGTACGCAAAATGTGGTCGTTTTAGTTCTATAAATGAAACGACGGCGTTTATACTCACGATTTCTTACATATTTAACGGTTTTCTCGAAACCATCGAACTGACAGAAAACCGAAATTATTTTCGGTATCCTTATTCAAAAGCAATAGCGAACCGGAAATATATCCATGCTGATTTGGTTAATTTTCCTTGGCGTTGGAATGACGCGCGGGCTCTCGCGTTAGAGTGAAGCTTCGTTTGATTTCAGTATATAATAACTTCCGTCTGATTAAACTCTTTTTCTCTTAATATACTTCTTACTTCACAGACGAATCAATCGGTACTCTAGAGTTTTAACATAGTTTTTTTTGGCACATATTTGTGGTTTTCGGGGTTGCACTAGATTGTAGAACTTTGTCTGAAAAAGTAAAAAACTTGTGTGTTTAAATGTTAGCAGAAACATGACGTCACTTGAGTTGTGTCCGGAGAGGCCTTTGTTTGGCGGCGCAATTTCCAGCGCCTTCCCTCAAAGATTCCAGGTCTGTGTCAACAAATCATTCTTCTTCTTCTCTCTTTTGTTAGTAACGGTTTCTTGATTGTTCAGGATGCGAGTAATATCCGACAAGTTCCAGATCATCAGGTTTTTAGTCTCTTTCTCTCTATCAAAAGCAATTTTGCATAGAAATAGAAGATGAAGAATAATCTCTTGTTTTAAATTATTTGGGGGGTTTGAGCAGGAAATGTTTGTGGATCCTTCAAGGGATGAGAGTTTGATATTTGAGCTTTTGGATTTCAAGCCTGAGGTTGGTGATATTGGAAGTGCTTCTTGGTTTCTTGATGATCTTGCTCGTGAGCAAGACGCCGAAGGATTCAAGGTAAACCTCTAGAATTTGGAATATAAAGGAATCTATTTTTACTTTGAAAGTCTCAACCTTTTTGGGATTCTGGTTTCCAGATTTTCTAAGAACAAGCGTCTTTACCAAAGGGTTAAACATAGAACTGAATATGAATAGAAGAAATGAAAATATTGAGCCTTGTTAGTGATATTAGAGTAGTGAGGCTTTGTTTCATTGCCATGCTTTTGAGATTCACAAAGTCTTGTAATTAGCAGTTTGAGCATTTTTTAGTGATATAAGAGTTGTGAAGCTGTGTTTCATTGCCATGCTTTTGAGATTACAAAGTCTTGTAATTAGCAGTTTGAGCCTTTTTAGTGATATAAGAGTAGTGAGGCTGTGTTTCATTGACCTGCTTTTGAGATTACGAAGTCTTGTAATTAGCAGTTTGAGCCTTTTTAGTGATATAAGAGTAGTGAGGCTGTATTTCATTGCCATGCTTTTGAGATTCACAAAGTCTTGTAATTAGCAGTTTGAGCTTTTTCAGTGATATAAGAGTTGTGAAGCTGTGTTTCATTGCCATGCTTTTGAGATTTACAAAGTGTTGTAATTTAGCTAGAGCTATTTGGTTGTTGTCAGTTCAGTTTCTGAAACTAGTTGAACTTAAGATTAAATATCCATGAAGTTCAATGCCCTTCTCTTGGATCCTTACTTTCATTTTGCTCTGTAATTTCAGTTGATTGAGCAATCAGGTGTCATTGATGCGCCTGGATTGTCTTATAGAAACATCCCTGCCGTTGCGACAACTGCTATTGGAGAGATGGTAATTTCATTCACTTCGCCTTTTGTTTCCTCGTGTGTTTTACCTCTTTGGTTTTGTTTTTTCTAACAACGATGATTGCAGGCTATATCCAAAGGTAGACAAGGAAGAGAAGCACAAAACCTAGTGAGGGTAATTCAGTTTATCCTTATTCTGTCCTTAAAGTGGTTCCTTTTTTCCCCAACTAGGCTAATATGATCGTTTCTTCCATCTGCAGGTATATGTGGCAAATCTTCGTCTTAAGGGAGTTGAAACAGATGTATTAGTGACTGCATATGAACCTATTCTCATCAAGTAAGTCCCACCAAATGTTAACCATGAGTCAATTAAATATGAGTCTGCTCTGTTGTTGTTGTTCCATGTTGTCTTTGGTCTCATGTGTTTGTATATTGTGCAGCCCGCTGAGCGAAAGTGCGAATGCAGTAGGATCTGGTTTAGCTGTACCAGCTTCACAATCTGGAATAATGCCAATGTGTGATGTCATCAAACAATCACTCTCTACCTTCAAAGTCAATGACTGGAGTCTTTTCGGTTCCTCGGCTCGAGTCCTTGAGTCTATATGATTCATCAGCAAAAGGAAACAAAATGCAAAGCTGCCAATTGGTGTCATGTTGGTTCCGTTTTTCAGTTCTGAAGTTCATTCATTTTGGTGTTTTGATTAGCTTCTCAAGTGGTTTTAGTTTATCCAAACTTGGGTTAAGTCGATTGGGACCTTAGGTTTAGACTTCTTTGTAAGCTTTGTTTTCTGTTCTTCAGCGTCTGAGTAATACTCATTTCTCATGAAGCATATGAAAGACAGTCTCTATTGTTCTTCCGATTTTTGTTTGATTATTGTAGGTAGCATCAAATAATCATATAATGAGGGTTAATAAAGATGGAATAAAAACAAAGAACCGAATATTTTCTTTGTTGAGGAACTTATCATAATGGACATTACTGTCTCTCTATATGTGTCGTTTCTCAGTGTGATGTGTTTCTATACAAAATGTGTAAGAGAAATCAAAACTGTGATTGAACTCTCTCGAAAAAACAAAAGAGGTATATAATTGAGAGAAAGTCAAGAAGCAAAAGTAGGGATTCCTATTGGAATCCAAGAAATTATTTTAAATCTTGGTAACAAAAGTGTTTTTATTTATTTGTCTTGCTTTAACTTTTTTGAAAAACAAAATCTGCTATTTGGGTTTCCTATAATTGCATAACTAGTGGCAAACAAAACTCAACTTTCCAACAAAACCTGTTTGCTTTATGTTTCTATTTCCATTAATACGTAAATAGCAAATTTAGGTTGACCCAAAAAAACAACAAAAGCTAGAAAAATTATCTGTATAAACTATAAATGTATTACGCCATGGGGACCTAATAATGATAAATAAATAATAGGCACGCAAATAAGGTTGGATTGTAAGTTACAAATGTGGCCAACTACAGCAATTTTTCTTGTAACACTCCTATCAATTAGGCATCTACACTAAATAATTGGAAGCAGCTAGCCCTTAACAAACATAAAATAACTGGAAATAGTTATAATTCAGTTTTAATAAAAAAAAAAATATATATATATATATATAAAGAAATAACTATTAATCACTTTTCATGGGTTAGTCCCTCTTTCTAGATGGTAGGAGCGTAACCAATTCTTTAATTTATTAGGCTTGACCATTAGGAAATAGATTTCAATCGAAGAATCTTGCATGAAGTCCCATCAAAGCCCCCATAGGTCACTGTTAAAAAAACCCTATTGTTATTGTTTCAGTTTTCAATATAAATCAAGTGACGTCTTGTCGGAAAATTGGGGTCGAACCAATGAAGCAAGAAGTAGATCACGAGGCCTCTAGTCTAGTCTCTACATAGTGGAAATAAGAACAAAATTTAAGATTATTCGATTATTACATCACATCAAGGTGTGGGTTTTTCTTAAACTGTTTTGGGGTTGAAATGTAGTCCTATCGTTATTGGCCACGACAAGTAACAGCGTATCAAAATACAAAACCTTAAACAAGTAAAAGCTGAACTTGTGCAAACCACGTAATGATTGATCATTAAATAAAATTAAATTAAGTATAGAGTTACAATTTTACATATGACTACAATTTTTTATACTGGGCTATAGGCCCATGCATGTCTCTAATGCGGTCTAAAAGTGAGCATGTAGAGGTTGACCAACAAAAAAAAAAGTGAACATGTAAGAGGATTGTTATCCAAATGAATGAAACATAACCAAAGGGTCCAAATATGATCATAAACATATGATTCCTTCTCTTATCATTTCTTTTTCCACGACAATATATGCGAAAGCAAACACAAATAGGAAACTCCGATCAAACGAAGATTATTTAGGGTTATAGGACATTAATTTTTTATTTAATAAATTGTTTTTTTGGGTATTTTAATTTTTTTTTTAAATTTCAACATCTTTTTTTTTTGGTATTTCTTTGTGTTGTTTTAAGATTTTTGCAACTTACTCTTGTTTTGTATCTTTTGGATTTTTTCAACTTAAAGTGTCTACTACAATGGCTAATTAAGAAAAACCCCAACGATATTCGTGATATGGTGATAGTGGAATTCGTTTCTTGACCTAGACAGGCTAGACTTCACTTTATTTTCCGAATGCACACCATGATATGCAATTATCTGAAATTATCCAATTTAACTTTCTCTACTGCTTCTTCCTGTCTGCTTTTTCCTTCAAAGAAATTGAGATATATGGAAATTTAAGTTTCGATGGATTATTTTAAGATACATCAAAACTACTCCTTTTTGCTATTTCATAAATGTTACGGACGTTTATTGATACGCATTCCGAACTTGTCTGATTGACTTTTTCTTTAATTCTTTTAAAAGAACTGGAGATGCTGTGAAGGAGGAGGATGACATCAGCCCTATAATAGAGATCGGGAAACGAGAATACGGACGTCGGAGAGTGACGTGGCACTGTCAGCCTAGCAAACCCACCAACATCCGCCATGGACTTCTTTTCCAGTTTCCACTAAACTTGTCTCACGTACACTTCACATTTTCGATATACGTACCAAAAAGTCTCACCCGTATTTATTAGCAATATATTTCAATTTACACAAGCTTATAAAGCTATACATACATATATATGGCTACATTATGTGTTTTTATGGAGATACACGTCGAGCGAAAAAAAGGTTTTGTGAATATTTGCCGACACGGATGTTGATAGGCTTCTGGGTGGTGTGTGTGACCACCAATTTTTATAAAATTAAATTTATAAGATTTATTAAAATTAAGTAAAAATTATGCTACACTTCGGGATCAAAGAGAGATGGAGAGAGAAAACGATTGAAAGGAACTTGAGGGTTCCTCAAAATCACTTCGTGGCATTTCTTGTAATTCTCTACATTTTTCCGAGGGGTATTGACGAAATATGAAATTATAATTTTTGAAAGAATTTCTTTTCATTTTACTTTAATAATGTAAAAAACAATGAATAAAACGTACCATTGGCAGCTCTTGTCCCCTTTAAGTGCGAGGTATATATATCGTATATATAAATGTTTTTTTTTTCATCCAACCGAGCAAATTGGTAATTCCCACAAGAAGAAAAGTTAGACAACCTTAAATACTGATAGAAAATTTTCTTACCCTAAGTTGTTTAGTCCTCTTTTACGTTTATCTTTTAAGTTCAGCTCAATTTAACGTTCTTTCGTTTATAAAAAAAATTTATAGAAAACATGTCCTGTTGGGATAAAATATTAGCCAATAGCACTATAGCAGTAACCACGTTAATTAACGTCAAGACTCAAGAGGTCGAGGTTGACTCGTTTTGGAATAAAGATTTGCAAGTGACTTGCTCATTTTCAGTGGAGAAAGGATATTATAGGTCCAACAGAACTACGATACAAATTGATGCAAAAACATGATACTTAAACATGATATAATTTAGTAGACCAGATTTGCATCAATTTTACAAAAATATTTAAGTATATATTGTTGTTGTTATTTACTATAAATTTGAAAGAAAAAAAAGCAGATAGAGTGAGTTAATGCTTCTCGTGTGAGATATACGCACAAATGTACGTGTATTTATATGTCTTTGAATTTCTGTGTTTCTTTTTTTGTTGGTTGGCAATTGGCATATGGTTGCCATTCCTCTTCCAGCATCTACATGTTAGTGCTCTCCTCTTTTTACCTCACTTTAATTGCCATTATGTAACATGGTTTATCTAATTATACCTAATTATATATGAATTAAACGTCAAGAACTGATCGTATATATATATATATATATATATCTACAATCACAACAGAGATCAAGTATCTGAATTTCTACAAGTATTTATACAATAGACACGCGCGCACACACACACGCTATATATCGCTATATATATATGTCATAATCTTGTCTATTTATATGCCTAATGATAAATTAATAATAACGACCTTTACATAGTCGAGGACGAATTAAAGAGTACTCGTAAATTCATGTATGAGCTTTATGAATACCATAGTACACATGGTCATACGCCGTCGTCCCTGGATGTCTGCGGGACATAAAAAAGGTAAAATAGACGTTTATAATAGACGCTAAAATGATGATGATTAATGTCGATCAAGAGTAAGAAACCCACATCAATTTGGCTAAAAATTACAAAGGCTAAGTACCTCATGTGCTACTATATACGACTTTTCAGTACATTTATTATTCAACCTTTTTATTCTTGGAATGTGATCACTAAGCAGATAACCTAGGTACCTAAAGCCTAAATCCAAAAATAATTTTTATATACTAATATGTAGAATCATACTAATTACTTCCCCATTGGAATCTCATATATATATATGCTCGCTCAGATAATCATTGAACTGTATTTTTTAATAAACATCAATTTGAATGAGTTATTATCGATGGTAACAAGTTCCCTGGAAGTGATCACCTCACAAATATAAAACAACCTAAACCAGTCCAAATTTTTTTTTATAAATCAGAATACATATGGATATACTAAAATGATAGTTTTCTATTTTGTTTTGTTTTATAATGTTTAGGAAAGATAGTATACGATCATACCAGGCAATAGATCCAATCTAGATAGAGTCAGTACATATATATATAAAACCAACCATAAAAACGCCCAACATTTCGGTCAATGCAATTTTTACTCAACATTAAAATTAAATAATTTAAGAGAGACGAAAGGAAAAAACTAACAAAAAGTCAAGGTCGGTGTCGGTTGCTCTATCGACTGACCCTTGAGAAGCTCTTGGAGGATATTATATACCAGATCCTAGGTTTGAGTCCTATCGGTAACGGAAGTGGATTAATTTATCTGTTTGGATTCCTAGTCAAAAAGATTATGGACCGAAGGTCTAAAAAACAACGGTTAAAAATACAAACAAAAAAAGTGAAGGAGTTATCGAAGAGAAGGTGAGACATCGGTATCACACGGTCATGGAGATCAGATGAGGTACAATATTTATATAGACAAACATACGCATCACTCTTCTGTCTTGTTTTTGGATTTTTTTACATGTACGTATGCATGCTGTATGCAATTACGTACACGCACATGTGCTTGTAAGTTACACATCTAAAATGATGTGCGACTATGTATCGTGTGTGCATATTAATGTACGTACCTGTATGGAACGAACGCATATACACAAATGTCGTTTTAAACTTTTAATTTATATGGGAAACAAAAATCTTTTAACATGTAAAATTTTAAACAGACTATCAATAAAAGCAATGTCATACTAACATCGAAAGCTATAGTTAAGCTAGATCTCATCGAATTTAAAGTTTATACATACGCTATAAAAGTAGATAGACAGTTGTAGAAGAATACAAAAGGAGTAGAGACAGAGATACGAAGAGAGGGGTAAATATGTAGAGGTGGAGACATGAATAATGTATAAATATAGATATTAGATAGATAGATAGGGTCCAAAACACAAACAATGAATGATGAATGCTAGGGTTCCGGATGCAACGTGATTATGTCGCTAGCCGTAGTGACAGTTCATGAGAGGACAACTTTTATGTTGTTTCTTCCTCTCTTTTCTCTCTTTCTACGCAATTATTTATAGCACCATAACTAAATTACATCAATTTCATTACACAACGATATTTATACCAGGGATACGTGGCAATTGCATTATATTATATATTTTGAAAAAAAAAGTGGAACAAATTGGTAGTGTGACCACAAATTGGGTATAAAAACATTGTAATTAATTATTTGAACAGATACAACATCTTAATACTTATATCGGGCATAAATGTTTTAGACACCGACATTTTAATTACTTAGTTATAGAATTTTCTTAATGATTTAATTTTATACGGAACATGAAAATTAAAATATCAACTCTAAGGTAAATGAAAGAAAAATTATTAAGCTGATAGGTATTAATATTATTGCCACCATAAAAAGTGACACTTTTTCCCGAATTGGAACAGTCTCTATCTTTTATTGAGTCATTTGCCAAAGTTATTACAAATCACATAAATCTATCTTTTATATTTCAAACTCGTCAAAAACTAGCGAGTGATCCCTTTTAAACAAAGCTTCCATGATATTATATACATTTTGCATATTAAAAGAGACAAATGCTGGCAAAGCTGGTATCATTTCATTGCTTTCTTCCTCAAATTAATTTTACTTTAAGACACAATGACACCAATTCGCATTCATATTATGATTGGTACACCACCAATATATTATCCATGCTTCATACGTTCAAAACATAATTTACAATCCCTATAACCATCTTCGTACCACCAATTTTGTTTATTTGTTTAGTTTTAAAACCCGAGGAACTAACGTGCATTTAGGTGAAGTGGCATTGTATGAATGATATCAAATCTTTAGATACCAGCGCCTAGCACAATCGAAAGGTAAAGGCCATAGAATATAATTTTCTTTGGTTTTCTGATGATCAAATAAAAGTAAAGAAAATAAGCAAACGACTAAGAATGCAAATCAATAAGTAACACAATGAGAAAATAAGCACCAAGCAAGATCACTAAACGATTTAACGAATATAAAATAAGAATGAAATAGTAGGGACTAATCATATAAATCGAACATTTAATTTAGATAACAAGAACTATCCCTAACCATGTAGATCACAAATTCCAAACTATTACTCTTTAAACTAATCAACCTTGTTAATCACCTAAGATTAGTAAGCTTTGATTCGCGTTTAGCTGATAAAAATATAAGTTAAAAATTCTATTAGGTAAAAGAAAAGACTGCTATGCTGCACATGGTTATCATCAGCGTCCCAATATATATAGTATCAACAATGAGGAACTCGACGAGCTGCGAGTCGAATCCCATCTCAATTTCGAGAGGTGACTCGGTTTCACGTCGCGAGATGAAAGGTTGTGGGATTCGCATGATCGCCGACGACTAGCGAAACCAATTAGTAGTGATGAGAAATTAGTTTTAGGTTTGGTTTGGGTTAGAAGACCGGTTTGCTATAAAGTTTATATGTCTTTTACTCTTGTACACGTATAACAATTTATATTTTAATTTTTTATAAGAACTAATTACATTTTAGGAAAAGTTGGACGACTAAAGAGAGTGGCAGAGGAAAAAAGGAAAATGAGGACATGAGAGAAAACGACGGCCGTGGAAGGACCTAAGGTTATTTACGGGAGATAGGGAATTCAGGGAGACAAATTTGTTGTGATTTCGCCAACAACAAATCTTCTGGGTGTTTGGACTTAATTGCATAACGTTTATTAGTTTATAGACTATTCATTTTAATCCAACTGATTTATAGTTCTCTTAACCAAAATTTCTTTGTATCAGAAAAGTCTGGATATTTGATTCACAACTTTATATGATTGGAACTAATATTATGCGATGGATTTATCATTAGTAAATCATCCTTTTTTTGTTAACATTAGCGTTGGACTTGGGGTTTGTTTCAGTTGCATAAATTTATGATTTTATAATCGTTTTGGAGTTACCAACTTTGTTTAGATTATCTCGACCAAACTGTGTTTGCTTATAAGTTATTTAAAGGGCTATTGTCTCATGGGTTATCCATGCCATTCCTTTGTCTCTCTATCAAAACATGGACAGTGCATGTGGCCTTTTACTGCATATATACATGAAGTAATCATCATCGTTTAATATAATTTTCATCACTAAAATTTACTATCAAACAAAGATCATATAGTGTCATTGGTTCTCGTGACGTAATACGTGCATTTATAATGATGTTTATGTTAAACCGTCTGTACGATGAAACGAGACACATTACGAACATATATAATGGTTACATTTATGTAATAAAATCATTAGCATTTGGATAAGTATTTTATTATACACGCACACGTTAATGTTCATATGAAAAAACAAGCGCTGAACTATATATGGAGAATTTTAACATCGAAATCTTAATCCATAAAAATATATAGCTTATTGATCACTAATTCTTCATGGCTGTGAAAACTCGCGATGAAATTATATCAATCATTACCCTTGTTACAAACAAAAAAAATTATATCGATTCTGAGTATAAGTTCTATTTATTTATTAACAGAGTAGATCACTGACAAGGTTTGTTTCTATCTGGTGGATAGGCTGTTTTCAATACATTTTACGAAATTTTTTTTTCTTATTAATTAACAGAGTAAAAAACTAACCTATAGATATACTTTATATTATGTATAGTTTTAGATTAATTAGGTAAAAAGAAAATTTTCGCACGTACTTTTAAAAACAATATATGATCTTATGTAAAATAGTGTATGATTGGGTAACCTAATTTGCATTATAAAACCACAAAAGATTTTTTTTGTTTTTATAAATCATGCATGAAATTAATATTTGTTTATTTGCAGTTTTATTATCACCTAATTTTTGTAAATATAAGCTCAAAAAGAGACTATCTACTCATCCTTTAAATTATTTATTAGAGATGCACATAATGCATAAATGTTCGTAAAATACACATCCTTTAAATTATTTATTAGAGATACACATAATGCATAAATGTTCGTAAAATATGGGAAACAAGCAATAAGAGAGTATGGGAAGAGGATCATTTGATGTTATACTTCTTATACCGCGTATGGAGGAGGGAAGGTGGGCTAAATGCAAAGTAAATCAAAATCCGGGGCATATATAAAAACAAATTTAAAGTGAGGTGGAGAAAATAAAATAAAGAAAAAGAAAGAGGAAAGAGGAAAGAGGCAGAAGTGGAGCTGCAAAGGCAGTGAGGCAATCATTGCTGGTGAATGTGGATGGGAGCCCACTTTTTATTTTAATTATCTGTTTTCTATTTCTTATTTTCTCTCTCCATCTTGCATACTATACTCAAGTGTATCCCTCCTTTTTATCTACATACATGAGTGAGTTGGAGAATAATGCAAAGTAAAACTAGTGTATTTTTATGACAGAATCTTATGAATTTTCTCTGAAAAAACGCTAAACATTAACTTTCTATCAATTACTCAAATTTTATTAATAAATGAGAAATTGATATCACAAAAAGAAATAAAAAGAAACCTTATATATAACAATCATAGAAAATAAAATTAATTATTACTTAACATAATATAAGATCTAATCATTAGTAACTTTAGTTACATATTATAAAATAGAAAAATTAAATTAATAATTTATATATAAGGGGATTCAAATGTATAAAAACGTAAGTGATACAAATATAGTTTTAACAATACGGAATATAATTTTACGGTTAGTTTGCTAACTTCTTTAGACCATAATACTTTTCTATCAAAAATGCAAAGTTGATAAAATCTATATGTAGTATTATTCAGTATATAAAGTATTTTCAAATAGAATTTAGGAAATTCCTGTTAATGTTTCATTTTATCTCATTCCCTGTCAACCAAAAACTTTATACCATACAAAAATATATTTATTTTTTTTTTTACTAAAAAGGCTAAATTTTATTCTTATATAGAACAAAAACTCAGAAATTTTAGGAACATGCTGGGACAAGACTGAACATGGATTTGTCCACCTTATTAAATTCTAATGAAATTAATACATTTAATTTTATATAATGAAGTAAAAAATACTAGTGTATTTTTTTTAAAAATACTATAGAGGATCTTCAGAATTTCTGTAAAAAAATGCTAGCAATTCTTGAGATGGTTTTTGTTACGCGCAGTAATGTTTGAAATAGGGTTCGTGATTGATGGTAAATATATTCAATCAAAGATGAAAAGGAGAAATAAATTTGAGAAAGATTAATAATTTGACTTGACTAGATGTAGGCCCCAGAAGGGAGGGATGAGGCTATGGTCACTGTCTTTAGAGAGTGAATGATGCAGAGGACACGCACGTGGAGTCTGTTTCAACCCCACTGACTATCTCTTATTTATTCATTTACTCTCATTTCTTCTTCTTATTTTTTATTTTATTACAAATCCGTATTTTACAACCTTAAAAGTATTTAGACAGATAGATTGATTTATTATATAACCGAAGGACTTGATCAACCAGAAATGTCCCACGAGAGTATTAAAACTATCGTTGTCACCCTTAAATTTATATCATCACATGTTAATTTGTAATTTTCTATCTTAATTGTCTCCAACCAAAACAAGAGATTAGATCATTAATGGAAATAATTAATATTTTATGGAAATAAATTACTATTTAATAATATAAATCGGAATGTCAAACTGACCTGTGCGTCTTAATTATACCGTTTAAAGAATTAAAATTGTTGTCAAATACGAACTTGAATCAGCCCTTAATTAGTTTATAGTTGATCATGGGCTAACCACAATGTTGGGATCGAAGTATCGTTGTTTGAAAATGCTAGAATAAGATATGTGCTGATTAGTCAAATTTTTGTGCTTCTAATTTTATTTTTTGGGGGTCAAGTTGTGATTATATATAGTCTGAGGAAAGTGGGGAGTCAAAATGTATATATATAGACATGTCAGTAGAGAAAATGACTGAAAAGAATTAATGAGTGATTAATTAGTTGGCTGACTTTATTATTCATAAAATCTTTTGATCGTTCTTTCTGAATTGCAATTGTTATTATCTGACATATGTCAAATATGTACAACGCTTTTTTACTATCGTTTCTTTTTCTTTTTGTGTCTTTGATTCTTCATTTCTTATGAATAGTATTATTTAATAGTAGCTGACTTTTGATTAAAAATTTAGAACGAAGTGCCGAATTTTTAACTTGTATTTATTTACCTCTTTTAAAGTGCATTAACAATATATAAAAACGTTTATATCTATTATGGAAAAATAATATAGATACTTAATTTTATAAGTTTATTTTGTCAGATAATTAAATATATGTATTAGCCAATAAAAATAAGACAAAATGTTAATTTATTAGGAAAAAAAATTCATCAGGAGTCTTGAGATGTCTTTTATCATAAAAATTGTCCTATGGAAATGACGCAAAATTGTTATAAGTATAACGATTGACTTTTCAAATTTTAATTTTTTGTAGTCAACTCTAACCTGAAAATATTTTCTGCACAAACAATACTTCAAAAGAAAAGTTTTCGATTGCAAATAATTGTAGAATTACATGCTAACTTTCCACCAATTAGCTAATGAAATTCGATTAATTTCAGTTCATAACAACCAATAACTCTAAAATTAGGTTTTCCCCTTAAATTTTATATTGCTCTCCCTATCTCTCAGTTCTCCCTAATAGTTTTCTAATTTAAAAGTTATCTATTGTTACTGATTTAAATCACTCAACAAAATATAAAAATTTGTACAATTCATAATTTAATACCATGTATTATCTATGTTGTCCATTCCCAAAAAAAAAAAATTAAGGGGTAAGTGTCTAAATTCCAATAAAATATATGTAAACAAAAGATCAGTATTGAACTGTCTATATGTTGAATAATCATCACGTAAGAAAGGAAGCTTATTCATCACTACTTGCAAAATTTCACTAAAATATAAACAAACTGTTTTGTCCACATCAGAGTGTCAAAATAATTTTCTAAATTTAGTGCTACATCTTTTAACGGCAATTGTATGTCAATGAGATAACACCAATGGTGGAAACAAAGCAGAAGCAATACTTTATATATATAGCTCTATATTTCGTTTTTATTTTGGGTATAAGTATATGGTTTTGTAGATAATGATAGTAAACTCGAAACTCATCTAAGAAATACTCAAAAAGAAAAAGAAAAAAATCTATCTGTTTCATAAAAAGGCAGTTGGATTCTATCATGTGGATCTCGTGATCTACCATAGAGCCATGGATTAATCACTGTCAATAATAATTCCATCTATTTATTATTCTGTTGTCACGTACGTACACAATATCGTATATGTAAGTTCTGAGTTGTAGTTCTGAATCGCTGAATTTTTCGCTAACTGTGCAATTAATTTTGCGATCGACATGGAGTTAACGGCAACGACGAAAACTGACGTCAGCTTTTTAATTATTGGAAAGAACGAAAATAGAGTGTTCAAATAGGGTTGTATTATTATGAAATCTATGTATGAAACGCAATAAATACGAATTTCTCTTTATTCATTTATCTCGATCACTGTACGTTAAAAAGAAAAAACATATTATTTGAATAATTGTACAGAATGAAAACCACGTAACCCCATCTTTTATTTCCACAAATAACGAAAAATTCTCAAAGGGAATAGTTTATAATGTAAATAAAATTCCAAAAATAAAAACACAAAAGATATAAAGCAAAGAAGAAAAAAAAAGTCCATGCTTTCATATTCATATCGCTTTAACCTTCTCTCTCTCTTCTCTCACTCAGACACAGACACACAGCTAAGCTTCCCATCTGAAAGGAGTTTCATGTCCTTAAGGACCATAACCTCTTATCTCTCTCTAGCAACAAAAAAACAGAAGATAGAGAGAGAAACTATGGCTCACATAAAGATCTAACAGAGACAGTAGTCCCACTTCCCCACCACAACCATCTTCGATCATCATCATCATCAATGGATCCGGATCCAGATCATAACACGAATCATCACAGACCAAACTTCCCTCTCCAGCTTCTTGATTCTTCTTCCTCCTCTTCCACTTCCTTAGCCATCATCCCATCAGCTTCGTCTTCTGAACCTAACTCTGACCCTAACGCTCTCTCCAAGAAACCCCCTCCGAAGCGAACCTCAACAAAGGACAGACACACCAAAGTCGAAGGCCGAGGTCGTAGGATCCGTATGCCGGCCATGTGCGCCGCACGTGTATTTCAGCTCACACGTGAGCTCGGTCATAAATCCGACGGCGAAACCATCGAGTGGCTTCTCCAGCAAGCTGAGCCGGCGGTGATAGCCGCTACAGGGACTGGAACCATTCCGGCTAACTTCACTTCTCTTAATATCTCCCTTCGTAGCTCAAGATCTTCTCTCTCTGCTGCTCATCTTCGTACAACTCCGAGCAGCTACTACTTTCATTCGCCAACGATGGCTCATCATCATCAGCATCAGCATCATCAGGTGCGTCCCAAGAACGAGTCGCATTCTTCTTCTTCTTCGCAGCTCTTAGATCACAACCAAATGGGGAATTATCTAGTACAATCAACGGCTGGATCTTTACCTACGAGTCAGACTCCGGCGACGGCGCCGTTTTGGAGCAGTGGTGATAACACGCAGAATTTATGGGCTTTTAATATCAATCCTCATCATTCCGGTGACGTTTACAACACGAGCGGTGGTGGTGGTGGTGGCGGAGTAGGAGCAGGAGGAGGAGGAGGAGGAGTACATCTGATGAATTTTGCAGCTCCGATTGCTTTGTTTTCCGGACAGCCTTTGGCGTCTGGTTACGGAGGAGGAGGTGGAGGCGGAGAACATAACCATTACGGAGTTTTAGCGGCGTTAAACGCTGCTTACAGGCCGGTTCAGGAGACGGCAAACCAGCAAACCCGCGACGGAGATCACCATCACCACCATCAAGAAGATGGAAGCACAAGTCATCACTCTTAGGCAAAAACACACACAAACAATATATCTGTGAGATTATTTCTATTTTGTCCTTTCGTTTGTTTGATTGTTTTTTTAAACAAGCGTGTTTTTTTTGCATTGTTTTTTTTTTTTATGTTTTCATTTATTTTTTTTCTTTATAAATTCTAATATTCCACGAGTTCTGATCGGGTTTCATTCTTCTTCTGATTAATGTATTAAGAACGTAAAAACGTGATTATTCGATATATATTAGTATATGGTTTTTGCAACCAGGCTTTGGTTTTGTTTTTTTCTAGAGGTTTTGGCATCAAGTAGTATTTGTCTTGTCAAATGTTTTTCTCTATACTCTTGAGTGTGAAGAGTTTTTAAATGAGACAATACTTGATTATGGTTTTTGAACATTTTTATATATGTATAATCCAGTACTGTTAATCAATAAAACATTCCCCTTGCCAGATTATGAGATATATTTCTTTGTTCATGGTTTGATTTCTTTGTACATATGCATTATGAGCTTATTCTTGTTCTATCTCTACTCAGTACTATAATTTTCCGGTGTGAATTACATCTTGATATGTTCAGCATTGACTGGTCTATCGATCTATACCAAGATATTGTTGATATATGAATAGTAAAATAATAATGCAAAGATTTAAAATGTGACTGTTTTAGTTATTATAATTAAGTGTGTTATCGAGGGATGCTTTTAGATAGATGCCATATCAATGCCAGTAGGTACGTCTTTCTGTGAGTACCACTTGGGATACGTTTTATTTATTCATTTCGGAGCATCTGCAACATTTTAAACAAGGAACTATTCCGGAGCGGAGGAACGTAAGAAATAAGAAGCAAAACTTTCAAAACTCTTGTATATCCATATGGTCGGAACGTCAGTATGGTGCTACATTTCAAGAATCACAATATATATACATATCAACGCTTATTTTTTTTTGTTTTGTTTTCCTTTTTATGTCGAAGTTTGATAATTTTCGGGCACCCAAAATCACCAAGAATATTTCATTATCTGCTGAAAAGTTTATCCAACAAATACTGAAAACAGTGTCTGCTAGAACGAAAATTTATAGAATTGATATATATGTATAAGCAAATCATGAAAGCTATCGATGGTTATAGATTTCAGCTTGATATTTATGAAGGTTTTTCGTTGATAAATGTTAATTATACAGAACAGATACAAAAGTATATGTAACATGCGTAATAACCACATCGCTGCATCTTCTATGGGTCTATATAGTTAGATTTATTTACTTAAATATATATACTGTCGTACCATGCATGGGTGTGTATAGAAAAACGAACTACACCGAAATGTGGGTGGATATATCAACGAGCATGGGAATTGGTACGTTAGCAATTTTAAAATTATACCACACATACTCATATATAGAATTAGTATGTTAACAGAAACAAATTATTGTTCTGTATAAAATAATATAAATGATTTTAAGTATAATAAAATTTGAAACTTCTATAGATGGGTGCCAACCATTCCTGAAATCATAGGCTGTCGGTTATATAACCTCATACATATGCTATGCCAATGGATTAATCTGAAATCAAAGCAGATCAAATATTATAACAATAATTATTTTTAATAACCATTAATATTAAGCATTTCTAATAGAAATGTAAATTATATTTGATCTCTGTAACAAATATGCTAAACTAGATTTGACGGTAATAATAGAAAAGAATATGTATATAGGCACCGATGATCTCATGAATCTTCTTTGATATTTGTATATTATTGTTTACGTATTACTTTATAGATAAACAATAAGATACGAGTCATGACCGATCATTGTTTTCATGTCGGCGTTTTATTTTATAATAAAAAGAATTCTGAAGAAAAAAAAAAGAGGGCACAAGTAGTAGTAATCTGGCGTTAGCCTATAGGTCCAAAAAGATGTCTCTAAATTAAAGCATGCTTAAAAAAATAGATATTTGGATCTACGTCGTTATATAATGTAGAAATACTCTCGTATATGAAGAGTGTATTCATGTGGATTCTTTATTTTTGACCTGGAAAAGATTAGATGATCATCATACCATCACTTGCTTCTCTATTTTGTTCAAATCAGGCTTCACTATTACAACTTAAATAATCGTCCGTCGTTTTCAATATAATCATTTTATATGTTCTAGAATATATAATGATAAAGAAACATCGTAAGGAAAATTATCATTTTTTTTATATCATAAATCTTTAATACAGAAATTTCGAATACAAAAACTAACAGGCATACAACGAGCTTTCGAAGACGAGCGTGGATGATTCTAAAGGCGACGCTATCAAACAGATTTTATCTGCAGTGGAGAGTAATCCATCCAGTAGTTCTTTCAAAGATAACTATGTATAAAAGGAAAAATATTAAATAGATAGAAAAAGTTTATAAAAAAGTTTATACGCTGTATATGGTTAAAAAGAAAACATATAATTTAACAGTTATTTGTAACATTATCTAGTATTTTCCTATTTGAGTAATATTTTTTAAAAATTATTTTGATTGAAAAGTTATGAACTCTTTCATATTATTTTTACTTTTTCCTACTATTTTATGTTTAATACACATATATATATATATATATTATGTTTAAAACTTATATTCTGTTTTAGTTTATGCAGGTTTTTAAAGTTTTTTGGAATAAATTTTGATTGAGAATTGCAAGTTATTCTTTAGGAGAATAAGATGTATTTCATTATTATAGTATGAACTTGGGATTTTTTACGATTTATGTTTTTTTTTTTGGTGAATTACATCATTACGATTTATGTTTTTGTATCCATCAAACAACTGTAATCTATCGCGTCTAGAGGTGAAAAAAGAAAGGATCTTCTCCAAAAAAATTTCGATGCCCAAATAAGTATATCACTGAATTGAAAATAGGTTTATCGGGCAATGATAATTGATTTGGTTCGATTACCCTGCGGAATGGTCGTGCAATCATTTGGTGATAAAGGAATGTTTAGAGTAACTAATTGGACATATGGGACTGGAACTCTCATATATCACAGACAGAATGGTGTCTAAAATTGATGATAAATCATTCTATGGTCAAGAGACTCGTCAATCTATGGTCAAGATCATTACCGCTTGAGAAGAATAAAACGAATAAATTGTAAAAATTCTAAAATTGAGTAAATTTAGATTAAAACCCTATATTTCTATTTGTATCAAAGGTTTTACAATTAAATACTCTAATGATTTATATTTTTTTTTATTGTGAATCTTCTGTCAACCAGTTTAATAGGTTTACCTGGTAAAGAATTAATTTTTATTTTTTTATGAATTGTTTCAGTTTTGTTAATGGTAGGTTTTATTTTTAAATTCAGATTAGAATGATGATCGGATTCCAAGTTGATCGGTTTAATTGGGAAATTCAGGTCTAATATTAAAATATTATCTATATATATTTTTTTTACACTATTTAATAAAATGAGATATTTGAAAAAAAATATTTTTTCAGTTCAGATTAAAAAAAAATTATGTTTAATAAAAATTAAATCGATAATATTTAATATTAAAGAATTTTTTAAAAAGTAATATATATTATTTATATAAAAAGAGAATAAAAAAGACAAATTGATTGATGAGTCGGAAAGGATCATTACTGATCGAGAAGAATAAAATGAATAAATTATAAAAGTTCTAAAATTGAATTAATTTAGATTAAAATCTTATATTTCTATTTGTATCAAATGTTTCACAATCAAATATTCTAATGATTTTACATACTTTTTTGTGAACCGTTGTCCAAACAATTTAATCGGTTTTTTTTTTTTTTTTGTCAACAAATGCAATAAGTATAACAAATGATAAGATATCAGAAATTCTTCTTGATCCAGCTTGGTGGTACCGAAGCAGCATGGAAAGCTTCCGAAGTAAGAGTTCTAGCACTGCGCGCCAACTTGTCCGCCTTTGTGTTTCTTGCACGTGGAATTAACTTGATGGAAAATGGGGTGAAATACTCCTTCCATATATTGAACTCCTCTATGTGCGTTGTGAAAGCCGGCCAGTCCTCAGGGTTAGACACTATTTTAACCAAATCCGAACAGTCTGTGCCAAAAATGATATCTTGATGGTGANGCCTTTGTGTTTCTTGCACGTGGAATTAACTTGATGGAAAATGGGGTGAAATGCTCCTTCCATATATTGAACTCCTCTATGTGCGTTGTGAAAGCCGGCCAATCCTCAGGGTTAGACACTATTTTAACCAAATCCGAACAGTCTGTGCCAAAA
>OVBI01000586.1:0-64714 GCA_900406495.1 Sisymbrium altissimum | reverse complement strand
CCCAAATAGTTATCCGGTTTGGCTTCCGGTCCGGTTTTAAAAACATTGCTAGACAGCTAAAGTTTTATTCTAGTGGTCAACCAAAAAAAAAAAACCTTATTCTAGATTTGCAGTGGAGTATTTTTTGGCTTTTATCCCGGCTATTTTTTTTTTCACAAAGTATAAAAAGGTGTTTATTTTTTAATTCTGCTTAAAACTTCATTGGAAAATGTAAAACAATCGTCAAATTAATATTTGCAAGATAAGACTCAAGCTACAAAAATTACAAACTAATCATTCCAATAAATTAGAATACCTTTAAAGACGCAGTATGTTACAAAACAGAGTGACATCTCTACAAAATATTGCTAATTCCTAATTAATTTGATGGCTGTTTGATAGGTTATATAGTTTCGGGGTTATTTTACAAATATTGGATAGTCTAAGGGCATATAATTTTTGTTTTTTGGGAAGTCTTTAAATAAATAAGGAAAAGAAAGAGAGAAAAATCAGAAAACCCAACTCATTAAGCAAAAGTGAATCTTGTCTGTCTCGCTCCCTAGAACAAAGAAGATGGGATTGTTCTCCAACAAAATCTCCAGAGATGAACTCAAGGCCGGAGATCACATCTATTCATGGCGCTCTTATATCTACTCCCATCACGGTTCGACATTATACGTTTATATTTACAGCCATTTTTCAATTAGTCAATTTTCGATCCGCGAGATTTAGCTATTTCTGGGTTTTAGAGAAAATTTGGGGAATAAATTCTCTCTATGCATGCAATTTCACAGGAATCTATGTAGGAGATGGGAAAGTCATTCACTTCACTCGTAGAGGTGGTCTAGAAATTGGAACGGGGACTATTTTGGACAGGATCATCGAGATTTCAGTTCCTCATCATGGGGGAGACAACCCTTGTCCTAATTGCGGAGATCAATCCAGTCTCCAAGGTGTTATCTCTTCTTGTCTGGACTGCTTCCTCTCCGGAGGAAACCTCTATCTCTTCGAGTACGACGTATCTAAGGCCATCTTTCTCGCTAAACAACGAGGCGGCACCTGCACTACAGCGCCTTCAGATCCTCCTGAACATGTTATTTCCCGTGCCAAATTCCTCTTATCCAGAAATGGGTTTGGTGAATACCATCTCTTGGAAAACAATTGTGAAGATTTCGCCATCTATTGCAAAACTGGTCTGCTAGTTTTATCGGTCACCAAGTCCGGAAGTAGCAGCCAAGCCCATACCGTGTGTGCAGCAGGTGGTCTTGCTTCTTTGACACTCAGAGCTTTAGGGGTGGGAAACAGTGGTCAAGTAGCTTCCTTGGCCGTGTCTCCAGCTTCTATGGTTTCTGCTACAACCGGTGCTGTTTCTACTACACTTGGACTTGTAGCTACTGGTGTTGGAGCGATCGCTTTGGCGGGATATGGTAACTACTGTATTAGTCGTCTGGTTTACGACGTTGGTGTGAGAAAAGATGTTCGCAAGGTCCCTGTGGAAGAGCTCGTTGCACTTATAGCCGTTATAGAAGGCAATTTGGACAACAGCAACAACAACAACAAGTTTAAAATTACTTAGCACTTGTTTCATGGATTGTTGATGAGTAAATGTCTAATTTGTTGCGTCAGAGAAATTTCGCTTCTGCTTTGTTTGTTGTATTGTGTAAACTGCTTTGTTTGTATTATGGAAGTGGAAAATACAGTCAAACAATATTACTATTATTCTCAAGAACTAAGCTCTTCTAGACATTTAGATAAAGCCCAACCAACCTCGTAATAAATTTCTTCCAAAAACTTCTTCGTTCTCTTGCGTGTAACTTCTATACTCAACGAAACGAAATACCACAAAGAGCTGCTTACTTTTCATTTACATTTACATGAGAGAAATGGAGAGTCGAGACTACGAGTTGGTTCCTCAGATATCACTACAACGTTTTTTTATTGCAGGAGCTGAGACCTTACGGTTAGAGATGCTGCTACTGAGAGTAATAAGCTGGGTGGAATTGAGGCGGCAACACAAATCCAGGTTGCTGACCATAGTAAACAGTTTGAGGAGTTGCAGCTGAACCATAGAGCCCAGCTGCTAATGGGTTCATGTAAGGACCAGGAACACCACCATGTGTTGAGTTCACAAGACCAAAAGGGTTAAACTGTAAGTCATGCTGACTACTAGCTTCAGGCATAAGACCAGCTTCTGGTCTGGAGAAGGGCTGCTGACTCGGAGCTGTAATTTGAGTACCATTGCGATCTCGAGGGCGCTTTCTCCCCTTTGGCTGTGGCTCTTGCTGGGAATTAGCAGTGGCGTTGCGTTTCCTCAACGCCTTCTGTTTCTCCAGCTCTTCTACACGCTCCTCGATTCTCTCCTCGTGAAACTCGGATTCAAGGTTCTGATCTTTGATGATTTTGATGACTGCTTTCAAGGCACTGACTTCTTTATCAGTGGCTTCGTTCTTTGACTTGAGAGAGTAGTTATCTTCCACGCAAACTCTACGAGCAGCTTCTCTCGAGTCCTTAATGCAAGATTTCAGAACGGGAATTGGTTGGAACTCATCACCAGTCATCCCACACTCGTACATGAATCTGACTGCCAAGATTGGTTTACCAGAACTCAAGAGCTTCTTGATGAGATTCCCAACTCTTTCCCTATCTAAACCAATCTTGTTACACACGGAAGTCGCTTGCTTGTACTTAGCGATCACGAAGACGTAACGAGAAAGCTCCTCGGAGTTGAATTCAGATCCCAACTCAAACGCCGCGACCAAATGAAGAAACAGTAAGGCTTCGAAAGGTTTGCTACCTATCTTGGTTTTCCAATAGTAAGCCAGCTTCTTGGCCCTCTCTTTCGAGTCAACTGTAATATTCGCATCCTCGATATCAATCAAAGCTTCCATCAGCAAAACGAATACTCTCCTCACATCAACTGATTTTCCCGATGATGACGGAGGTTTGCTCGAACCTTCGATTGCGTCAAGCACCATCGACGCCGGATCCTGTGAGTACCGAAACGCTGCAGAGAGCTCTACATTAGGAGGCGCGTCATCATCCCAGCGATCAACTAAAAACTTGCTTAGACCGATTCCGTTCATGTTCTCACACAACGCTCTCAGCTCCGGGCGAATGACTGTTTCCTCCTGCTGCGACGACGTCCCTGCATCAGCGGTTTCGAGTCTACACGTGTCATTCGCTAAATGGGAGTCAGATTGGAGGAGGCGGAAACGGTTAGAGAGGGAGGATTGGAGAGTGGAAAAGTGGGAGTCGATCTCAGACCAGGAAAGAGAGAAAGATGGTGAAAGGAGAGAACGGTGTGACTGAAGCTCGTCGAAAGCTTTCTTCAGCTTTTCCTTCTTCTCATCAATCTGACTCATCGCGGCGGCGATTGTTTCAGTCGCCGTCATCGTTGAAGCCCTAGATCTCTATTGAATTTCACCGGTGATCGGGAAAACCCGCCGATTTTTCTATATTTATTTTTATACCAAAAGGAGGTAGTTGACATTCAGCCTATCGGTTCGGTTCGATTATTTTAATAAAAAATAGAATGTGGTCTGATTCGGTTTGATTCGGTTTGATTCTTAATGTTCTTATATTGTACTGTGTCGGTTCGATTCGCACTAATGATTCGGGTTTGATTGGACTCGGTTTATATGTTATAGAAGACAAAGACGAGACGAGTCGATACCAGTGTAGTGTAGAAGAGAGAGACTTGTTGTGTTGATTGACTCCACAAGTGGCTCTCTAGGGAAGACGATGAATTCGAAGGAGGGAGATTACTAGATTAGCGAATCTTCAGAGACAACATCATAATAATCTCCAAATTCAATCCCATCTTCAGTTTGTTGTCGTCATCGTTTAATCAAATCATGTCTTGGCTCCCAGTAGAATCTGATCCTGGTATTTTTCTTTCTTTCTCTATTTGGGGTTTCGCTTATTGTTTTCGGCTTCTGGAAATAAATTTCATGCGCTGCTTAATTCGCACCGAATTAATAAAAGTGGCTGGAAATTTTCTCAAAAATTGAATTTGGGTTTATGTCTCCGAAACGTGGCTTGATTCTCGATTCTTTTGGTAATGGAGGCCAGTATTGTGTTTTGATTATAAGTAAATTTGGATGCAAAACACACAAAGGGAAGTGATTCTTTAGTGTGTGTGAGGATTGGAATTTGAAAGTAATGTTGATCTCTGCAAAATGCTTTAGTGGATAGTGTCTGTATCTCTTAATTCAGATGTTTGCTATCTTGTTTGTTGTTCAATGTTCATAAATATTTTACGTTTTCCGTTTTCATATGTTTAGGTGTCTTCACTGAGATTATACAACAAATGCAAGTGAAAGGTGTTCAAGTTGAGGAATTGTATTCTTTGGACATCAGTTCTTTGGATGAAATAAGGTAGTTTACCTCTACCTACTCTTTGATTATTTCTTGTTTCCAACAATATACAGTCACTTTGTTAGGTTCGTTTCTGTCAAATTTTTTTTTTTTTTTTGTCCTCGCCTTGTCTGATATTTTATCTGTCCTTAATACTTGTTTAGACCTGTATACGGATTGATATTGCTTTACAAGTGGCGTCCTGAGGAAAAGGAGAATCGTGTTGTAATCACCGAACCAAACCCCAATTTCTTCTTTGCCAGCCAGGTCACTCACTCCCTCTCCACATTTATATTTCTCACTTACGAGGGGAACCTTACATATGATCGTAATTTCCAAATCATTAACCTTTTTTTTTCTAATACCATGTGTTTTCTTGCAGATAATCAACAATGCTGGCTCTACACAAGCGATACTGTCGGTCCTCATGAACTCTTCGAGTATTGAGATTGGTTCGGAGCTAGCAGAACTGAAAGAATTCGCCAAAGACTTTCCACCTGAATTGAAAGGTTTAGCCATCAGCAACAACGAAGCGATACGTGCAGCTCACAACACGTTTGCCAGGCCTGACTCATCTTCCACCACCACGGAAGAGGATGAATTAGCTGCTGCCAAGAAAAACGTTGACGAAACTGATGACGATGTGTATCATTACATCAGCTACTTACCTGTCGATGGTGTCTTATATGAGCTCGATGGTCTTAAAGAAGGACCCATTAGTCTTGGTCAATGCCTCGGTGAGCCAGAAGGAATCGAATGGCTCCAAATGGTCCAACCTGTTGTGCAAGAGCGGATTGACCGGTATATGCAGAGCGAGATTCGGTTTAGTCTCTTCGCTGTTGTTAAGAACAGGAAAGAGATGTATCGAGCTGAACTGAAAGAGTATCAAATCAAGCGAGAGAGGATTTTGCAGCAGGTTGGTAGTTTGCAAGCTGATAAATACGCCGAGAAAAGCAGTTACGAGGCTCTTGATAAATCTCTTTCCGAAGTCAATATCGGGATCGAGACTGTGTCGCAGAAGATTGTACTCGAGGAAGAGAAGTCTAAGAACTGGAAGAAAGAGAACATGAGGAGGAAGCACAACTATGTCCCTTTCCTCTTCAATTTCCTCAAGATTCTTGCAGATAAGAAGAAGCTCAAGCCTCTCATTGACAAGGCTAGACGGAATTAGTTAAATCCGCTTTTGCCAAGGCTATTATTAACTCAATGGAAATCAGATGTTTTAGCAATCTGAAAGCTGCAAAACTATATGATGTATGAGGTTTGATTGCATTCAGTCGTGAGGATTTTTTGTAGAACCAAATCTCTTACTTTAATTACATGTTTCTTATAAAAATAGCGTATAAGAAACAATAAATCAAACACTATTACAAAACTTGTTCTCTTCGTTTATGTAAAAACTTGTATAATAACAAAAGATATCGCTAGCTTATGGTTCGTGAACTCTCATATCGGCTTCTGCATTCATCTTCTGCGTGATTCATAAACCAATTGCAGAAACTCGGGTCGAAAATGACTGCTTAGTCACAAAATCGAAGATCATCATCACTCATACCTGGTGGTTGTAAAAGAAGAGAGTAAACCGGCTGCTTGAGCCGGTATTATATCCCCAAATGTCGACATAGCGGCTGCAGATCTATCCTTGAATATTCCCACTTGTCCATCAGTTAGTATTGATCCCAGTTTCAATGTGCTTTCCCCAAATCTACTACCAGCCTGATACATATTTTACAGGATCTTAAGATATTGAACAGACTACAAAATTATTGCGCCATTAATTAACCAAAGACTAGACCTTACCTGCATGAAAGACTTTAAGAACGGGGAAGCCACACCGAAACTGGAGTTATCGTCCAAATCATTCGTTTGAGAAAGCTCCCCATTTGTAAATGCATTCCATGAGTTTCTTGACGAACCTTCATTTGATGTAACTGGAATCGAAACCTTATTTGTACTTCTAGAGGACAGAGCCGGAGCGCTGCATTGACCCGAAACAAAGACTTTTGATATGAGAAATCATTTCCCCAAAATTCTGCAGAGGCTACAAACAGTTCCTATTGTATAAGATAAACTCTTACCTTATGGGAAGGTATTTGAAGCGGGGAACTGTGGAGCATGGCATGATATTTGACTCTGAATTAGTTGGTAGTTTCTGCGCAGTATCTGTGTACATTCGGTTTAGTTGCACAAAGAATCCAAAGAGTACAGCGTGGCGTAGGTATGACTGCTTTTCGTTCTCCCAAAGATAAGGCTCGTACCTTTTTTAGACATTTCAAAACACTAGGATCAGAGAATGACTGAGACAATAAATTATAAGACGAGATTCACATGAACTAATAGTAAAGATATATCTTGTGCATAGTTTAGGGAAAAGGTTCCGTACGTGAGCCAGTCTATGGGATCCAACTTTTGAGTCAGTTGGGAGATCACTCCATCAATGCGACCTCTGTTAACTGACTTTGTTTGCTGTTGGCCCTGCTTCCTCCTGAAAGCTGATCTGTTCATTGTGCTCTTTGGTATCTCCACATTGGTGCTTGTATCACCCCCAGAAAGAACGTCCGACGCAAATCTCAAATCCAGCAAAATTTGTAGAACTCCTTTCTCTGAAATTTGGGGTTCGTTGGCCTCCCTGGCAGATAAGAAATCCTTATAAATAATGATGATCTGCATTGTACAACGGAAAATTGAAAAAAATCATTCTTATACGCAAGCACCAGCTTGGAGATATTTACTGATGAAAAGGAAGAAGTGTGAATAGCGGAAAAGTTATCACGAAGATTTTGAAGAGACAACCGTTCCTTGCCATAACAATTTCTGCAGTAGGTAGAAAATAATAGTAGGAAAAGAAGTAAACAGAGACAACGCACCTTCTCCAACAGGCTTGAAGCAAACTTTTGCAAAATTGACTTATTCAATACGTGGCCTCCAATTCGATGAATTTCTTCTGATGCCCGACAGAGAAATGAAATCATATAGAGCGAAGGCAAGGATGGAAGTGATATCTTCAACTCAGATTGACTCTCGCCCTGCTCTTCCTTAACTATTGTCTCTTCCCAACCCTACATTATTACTTCACAGATGAGTATGGACACAACAAAATGAACCTTGCAAATGATAAACGGAAACGCAAGAGGAAGTCTAAAGTATCACATCAAAACTTCAAAGAGTCAGGATATAAAGTCGTTCCCGGAAATACGTCCACTAAAAACAGGAAAACAAAAAGTGAACTGACCACCTATGTACATTTAGTCAGCAATATTTAATATCAATGCAGGAGAGACAGCTAAGCAAAAAAGGATAAGGATCTTTTTTAGTTACCCTTAAAGGAGTTGTAGCAGACAATCCATCATCACTCCTAAGACCACGCAAAAGAATAGCTGAAAGCTCATCCGATAACCACTGTATCCACAATGTATGAGCCTTAATACACAGATCTTGCATAGTTTTATTAAGCTCTTCGAATTTCGGACTTGTCTTCTCTTCTGCCTTAAGTAGTGCGGCAACAGCTAACGAACTCTGCTTCCTAAGATCGGTATGCAACTGCTTTCCAGGGCTATCAGGAGTGACTGCAGTATTCCCACCATATCTTGGTTGCCTCAACAAGGATGACAACTTATCAGAAACTGCAGTCATAGTTTCTCTACACCACAATCTTGGAGACCCGAGAATCAAGGGAACGTGTTTAGAGTGGTTCAGCAATGCAAACAGAAGGCGTCCCATAAAAAGAGATTTCTCAATTATTATAGCAGGTGGAATTACTTCACTATCCTTGTTCTCTATCTTCATGGCAGCACAGAGAAATTCGACTTCTTTATCTACATCTGCAAGAAGTGCTGAGACACTGTCATAACACTTATTCTGCACGTATGGAGCAAGATCCTTTAACCTCGGACCTGCCTTTTCTGACTCGAAGAAGCTTAGGAGGTCTTCCAAAACACTCTGGCAGCGTCGATCAACTGCATCCCTCATTTGGCTGACTTCAGGACCAAAGTACGCAGTTAGACAACTTTGGAAGTCGCTTTCTTCAGGTGATGATTTATTTCCGGCAATAAGACCAAGTTTCTTTGCGTTAGGCTCGATGAACCAGACACCACCACCTGTAGAAGGTCTGTTTAAGTATGCTTGGAAATTGATCTTCTCACCAGTGATTTCGCTATAAGCATGAACCGACTCTGGTACATTGACAGCTTTAGCCAAATCCTCAAATCTGGAGTCGATAATGGACTTCATTCTTTCCACAAACGCCTTCTCAAATATTTCATCCCATAGGTTCAAATCGTCTGCCAGAACAAGCTCCCGGATTCTATTCCAAGGCAGCTCTACCTCAGACCCAAAAACACTCTTAAGCCAATCTAAACTACCACTCAAGACATCTTTGCTATCTATGGTCTCTCTTATCAACTTTTCGGCTGACCCAAGCTCTGCACCAGTAACAATAGCTTCAATCAAATGCTTCCCACTAACCTTGCCAACAATCTGTCCACCGCATGCCCTCAACCAAGTCAGGCAAGCCTTAGAAATGTCAGTTTTATCAAAAATGACCATGACGGATTCCAAATTATCCCTGAACGATTTCCACAACGCAACCTCCTCTTCTGGATTAGGAATTCCACCAAACAGTTGAGAAGCTGGAGGGGTACTCAAGATTGTCTTATAAAACAGAGGCATGTCAGTCAAGGCTTGCAAAAAGAGCTCACCAACTTGTCCTACAGTAACTTGAATCACACTCAACACATCACAAAACACTGAAACGACGTTGTCGGCATCATCGCCAGTACAAGCATTCAACTTTTGTAGAATCCAAGTCTTCCTCGAGTCGAGAAACAACTCAAGCACTTGCTTCGGATCAAGCTCATCAACCACTGCGATGGCAGTCAAGGCGTCCACGTAAGCCCCAAGTCCTAAACCCGGATCCAGAAGTCGCTCGTGGCTCCTCTGCGAAATCTGAGCTTTGAAACTCTCAACAATCTGCCACTGATGCTCCAACAGTGGGAAATTAGCCAGAAGCTTACTCTGATCCACATCTGTTGCACCGACGCCACATCCCTCCAGCTTGACCAGTCTCTGCTGCACATGCTGAGCACGCATGTACCTCCCAGCAGCTTCTAGAAACATGGACTCGTCAAGGCAACCCCAAATGTTCTCCGGCGTATCCACCAGATACTTAACACGACAAGCGATCCCGTACACATTGACTCGGACTGGGTTAGGGCTAGCAAGCGTGGGAGTTTCGGCAACGGAAGAGGAGGAAAGCGATCGAATGTTACCGTGGATCGAAGAGATATTGGCTGAGATCGACTCACAAAGAGACTTCATGTGCACGATCGAGTCAGCTGAGTCGATTAGATCGCGGTACCTAGTCCCCACCAGTTGCCGGAGCTCCTCCTTCTTATCCTCAATGTTCTTCCTAGTCGCCGACTCCACATTCCGAATCTCCGACATTGGCTTCGTGCGAAACAGAGACTCCGCATCTCTTTGACCACCTCCGCTACTGCTGCCGAGACTCACGGCTGCAGACCGGTATTCCGCGGTGGAAGCCGATGACATTCTCATGGTTTCTCCCGCGTGTTTTCGCTCGTCTTCTCTCTAGCAGTGCATCGTACCTTCCAGTGACTGATGAAGAATAAGAGCAACAATTAACAAAACGGATCTGATCGGATCTGGAAATGCTTTGCCTCAGATTCAGAAGTAGAAGATCTATTTCTTTTTTTTTTTAGTTTCTGCCCGAGTTTCTGCCATTGCCGTGAAGAAAGACGACGAGAAACTAAGCGTTTCCTCTAAAATTACATATTTGCCCCTATCTGGGTTTGTAAATTGCAATAGAACAATTCTGACCAAATGACAAACCGGCCCGGTATTCTGTAATCAGAGCGATTGTACGTTAAAATCAGTGAGCGTATCAGTGTATGTATTTTTTTCCTGCAAATTTTTACCGCCAAATTTATACAAGTATTTACCATTTACCCAGATGGTGTTCTAAGATTTATGTTCTTTCAACTCGTCTTCTCCAGTAAATCGTTTCTTTCGAGTAACCGTGTTTTGAAGTGGTTTTTGACCCTGTTCTCATTTTTCGGGTTTTTGGATCTTCTCGAGTCTCATGGTTTTTGTTCAGTTACGGCAATGACATGTGCTCTATGGATATTGGATCCCACTTGTATTTTGTATCCTTCAACGTTTGATATCATAACTTCAGTGAAAAATACAAAATCTTACAGTACACTAGAAATAGTGTTTTACATTTGGGAAAAGCCTTCATGACTAATTAACTAAAAAACATAGTCTTCCAATTATTTATTTAACTCCCTAATACAAGTCCTATAACAACAACAAGAGACGCCATGACTCATGGGGAAGTAATCCGTTTACACAATGATAAAACAACGTGCAGTCCTTGACTAGTTTCCAAGAACACTGAAGCTTGCGGCAAGTCCTCTGCACAAGAAGGTCATTTTATTTATAACTCAGATCACGCAAAAACGATAACAATGCATCTTTGACTGTTAAAGAGATTTATTAACCTTTGGAACTACAAAGGAAGAGAGTATCCACGAAGGTACGTCGAATCCACTCCAGATTCTCTTACCAATGCCACTCTTCCTGTCCGAGCCACCTTCAATTCACCAAAACAAGCCATTAGAATCGCCAAATTGGTTACTTCAAACGCAATTACGATTGCGTCGTAAGAGATGAGACTTACAAAAGCAGAAACTTATATTACCTCACAGATACCGTAGACCTCTAATTGCGTTTGCAATGCAGCCATTTTTCTGATATCTCCCGTAACCTGCAAACCCGATGATTTCATCAGCTATTAATTCTACATCTCATCTCTAAGATGGAATGATCACTTCTTTTATGGAGTAAGGACCAGAAAAGTTTCAAGCTTTTTGTGTTGCCATCACCTCAAGAGTGATAGTATGATCAGAGACATCAATGGCTTTAGCTCGGAATATTTGAGCGATATCGAGAACATCTCTCCTTGCAGCAGTATGAGCAGCTACTTTGATGAGCATCAGTTCTCGCTCCGCAAATGGCATGTGTGTTATATTATGCACCTAGAAAACAAAATGAAAGGTAAACACTATTAGACCTATAACCCGCAAAGGAAATAAGTAGTACGGTTTTCAAACTCTTTGCTCACCTCATGAAGATCAATCAACTTCTGAAGCTGCCTCACTAATTTGTCGATATTTTCATCAGTTCCAGGGATAACTGTCGTGATCCGAGATAAGCCCTCTTTCTCAGCAGAACCAACAGCTAGACTCTAGAGTAATAAAACCGATAACTTTCACATACTCTTGAGCGAAAAGAGGAGAGCAGTATGCATCCATATAGCTGAAACTAAAAGCAAGAGAGACTGCATAATAACCTGGATGTTATAACCTCTCCTGGAGATAGCTCCGGTTATTAGATTGAGAACTCCGGGAACGTTGGCCACAAGTATAGATAACGTGTGGGACCGGAGACCACTCGACTGCAATAATTTAAACAGTTTTACGTTCAAATTTGAACTCGAAATGAAAATCTCTATGAAAGGAATGCGGTAACCGCGCAATGTATCTTACATCTTCGTCGTAGACCACTCCCCAATGAGCGTCAAGGACCGGTTGAAAATCATTATAGGGCTCCACTGGATAAACGTCACCCTACAATAACGTCAAAATCCACATGGGCATAAATATGTAGAGAGCAAAAGAAAAGAAAAAATTAAGCAAATGTTATCCATACCCCAGCCGATGCATTGCCATTTCCAGTCAATGCTAGCTTTGTTTTCTCTGCAACAGCCTCATGAGATGATTCATGATGTGGGGATGACGCCGCTGAAAATTTCCAATATGGAGCAGTTTCTCCCATCGTTTCCCGTCTCAGAGCAATCTAGAGTTAAACAGTAGTATACAACAACGGTTAGGAATGACAAACTGATTCTTGAAGTTACTGATTACAGTCACTAAAACACAGAAATTGACTACATGGAACAATTAAACTAACGAGTTTTCTTGTAAGACGTTAACATGTAAGTTAAATGTTAAACTGGAAGTCTCATGTAACATTGGCTCTACCATTTACAGTGTCCTGTGAATTACCAAATACAATTGGGTTCAAAACTTCCAAGTGTAGAATTGCAGATAAACATAAAATAAAATAAAACTTACAAGTGGCTACAAGTATTGAGACTTGTGAGCTCAACTGTTCAATAAAGCTTCTCAAGACCAAAAATAAATAAATAAAGCCTACTAGTGGCTACAAGCTGAGGTTGTTGACAGTTAAGAGGAATGGAGAAAACAAACATTGCTTTGGGAATTGAAAGGTTACCTTCCCTGTTCTAGCGACTTCTTTTATTCCAAACTTCTCTAAGTTCGTCGTTAGTGCAACCATCTTTCCCGGGTCTCCAGTTACCTGAAGAACGAAAAAAAATGGGACTTATTAGAACCATCTTGACCATTTGATATGAATGCATATAAACTGAAGAAAAGGACTTACCTCGATCGTTAGAGTGTGCTCCGAGGTATCAACGATTTTTGCTCTAAAAATATCCACCAACCACATGATCTGGTATATAGTACACGGAAAGAATTATAAGCCTTATAAAAACAACTGTTACATCCTTGAGATTTTATTGTGAATTGAGTAATCATAAGAAGAAGAAAAGAGGCCCTGAACTGTGACTATGGACTCGGTTAATAGAAAAGGAAGAAAGCATATTTCCATCCATATTCATCTATATCATTGAGATTTTAATGCGATTCGACTAATCATTCGAACGAAAAAAGGCTCTTTAACGTGACTCCATTAATCACAAGGAATTAAAGCCTCCTTTCATCCATACCCTAAAAGTTTCTCTAACGTGACTGAATTAATCATATAAAAAACAACTTTGACCACCCAACCAATACTGAAAATTAAATTCCCAGTGTAGTTCATTCTTCAGATCAAGTATTTTTTACCTCTGAGCGAGTGTGTGGATCAGCGTTAAGTTTAATGAGCATTAGTTCACGTTCTACATGCGGCTCCTTGGAGAGATCTTCAACCTGAACGTACCATAACGAGTGCAAGATTAGAGTCATGATTCATGAAACTATACATGTCTCCTGTTGCGTGCTAAGCTGAAGCATTTTTTTTGTTTAAAACAAAAAAGCTCGTTAACCAAAGCAGTACTAGGGTTAATAGAGAACAAAATTAAGAACCTTGATGACGTTTACGAGTTTGTTAAGCTGTTCTACTACTTGTTGCAAGACTTTGTCTGTCCCAAGAACAACAATAGTAAACATAGCCTTGTCTTTATTCAAACCCACTGCGAGGGACTCGATATTGTAACCCCTTCTAGCAAACACTCCAGCTATCCGGTTTATTATACCGCTCTCATCACCTACAAACACCGAGATTGTATGCCTCCTTACTCTACAAACGAACGGTGAGATTTTCAGTCAGAGAGACGTAGGAACACATAACAGAGCTGTATTAACTGAAAGCATCGTTAAAGAACTTGTTGACCAACTAAAAACAAAGCCTCAGGATCTTTACCAAATTCTCGAAAGTTTTTAAAAGTGGAAGTGCCATATCACGAAATCAGGCTCATAAGAAAAAAGTAGCAGAAGTACGAAGAAACGAACAAGACAAGAGAAGCAAGGGGAGATTATCAAGATTTCCTAAATAGTTGGAGTTGTTAAGGGAACCGCTAGAAACTTCCATACAGATTGAAACTGTCTAATCCACACACACGATTACAAGAGTCATTTTAATATTTTTGGAGGTCAAAGGATTATCAATTTAAGAAATTGTAAGTTAAAATAATTTAGACTATTAGTGGAGCAAAAGAGGAATCAGAATCCAACTTTATCGTACACGGGGAAGACGATCTACACTAATAGTGAAAAACAGTATCGTACACTGTTCATACCAGGCCAAAAGAAACTGAGGAAAGACTAAATTGTTCAGCAAAAAACAAAAAGAACAACAAACAGAAACCAACTAAACGTAGACTTTTCGGTTATAAATGTAGAAACTGGAAGCGAGAGAGAGAGAGAAAGAAACGAGGAAACTTAATTCGAATTAGCGAAAACGAAGCTGCAAAAAAAAGGAAAGGCTCAATTTTTGTCGACCCAGTAACGAAATTAACAATACTTGTAAGACGCGCACACCTATCATATGCGGTGGGAGAAACAGACTGAGCAGCGGTGATGGCTTTATCGGTGGAAGCAGCGGGAAGAAGAGTGGCATTCCTCATCTTCCTCCCGTCGATGATCTGGGATACCTGCAGGGAGTTGGGGGTTTTCGCCGGGAACCCATAAACCTTGTTCTGGTTCTGGAAGTGGATACGAGCTGAGTACAATGACGCAGAAGTCGCCGTCGCAGTCGCCGCCATTGCCTGGGGGGAGAGTAAGATGGTTCGTTGTGAGGCGGAAAACAGCAGAAGACTTAGAAGAAGAAGAAGAGAGGGAGAGACTTGGGTTGAAAAAAGAAAAAAAGGGCACACACTATTTGGTGGGTTGCGAGTGGAGGAGAAGTGTGAGAAGCCGTATTAATGTACCATCATTTACCACCAATTAGACACAGACCAAAACACATACTACTGTTCCGTTTTGTTTTATTACATGTTTTGGTCATTGTCTATCTATAATTAATTAGCGCCCTCCCTAGTGGCTTGTATTGGAAGGACAAATCCGATTTACGGTTTTGTTGATTCAAATGCGTTTAATCCCAATTACCCACAAACATGACATTTATTATGCGTGACTGCGAGCAAAAAAAAGGGTAACCAAATTTTAAGTAGAGACATGTATACGATTGTTTTGTGGCTGCGGTTGAATCATTTTTAACTCTCTATTTCGTGGACCCCTAATTTATGTTGTAGTGAGAAGAAAGAAACCAAAAAAAAAAGAAGGTAATACATGGTCGATGCACCGCACTTGAAATAACAAATATCCAAAGATGTCACATTCAGGCATTCGCCTTATTTATTTAAAAGCTTTCACAACCGTGGGTTTTTGCTTTGTCGTTGATATTTTGAGCATTTTTATTTGTTTCTTTAACTTCTGAACGTGCCTCTTCTTATATTTCAAATAATATCCAGTTTCTAAAATAATTGATCAGTCATTGTATACAATAGTGATTATCACAATGTTTTCTTTTCTAAAAGCTCTCACAAGTCAGTCATGGTTTTTTGTCTTTATTATAACGTGTCTTTATTTTCAGTTTATATATCACGTGTCTTTATTCCCAGTCGTCTTTGTTTAAAGTAAATAGTCGTTCGGTCTTTGTTTACCAAAGTAATAGTTAATCAGTCTTTTTGTTTACTGAATAAAAATAATTAATCGTCTTCATCGTTCCACTATTGGATGTTCGCATTTTTGAAAAATCAAATAACGAATGAGATCAAATGAAATGAGCAAGTTAAGAAATGATGTCTTCTGTACCTACTTGTTAAGTGGTCACACAGTTTGCTTGAATCAGAGCTCATGTGTCGAACGCAGATGTATATAACGGTAACTGAATCATGAAAAGCACTAGTATGTAGAGTATAACCATATGTCTTTTTTTTTTTTTTTCAAACTCATTTTGTTAAATCATATAAACATTTCTTGGTTTAAAGTTTTGTGTTTGACACTATCAGCTACGTTTTGAGCATTTTTTGGATTCTCTCTCGCTTTAATGAAAGAGAATTTGAAACCTCTAAGTCCGGCCGACATTGTTTTGTTTTTTTCCACGAAACTCATTGTTTTAGTGTAGTCCCTTTTCCTCTACAAACATGATAGATATAACATGTAATATAAACATGTTATTTGAACTTATAATTCAGGAAAACCGACAACCACAATCTTGATCCAATTTTCATCCCAATCTTAGCATAATCCTGGCGGTTCGTGGCCACAAAATGCTTACATGACGCACAAGCGGCAAAGTGTTCGTGACTCGTTTTCCACTATAACCAAACAAAATTATTTATAACAGAGATTAGGAAAATGTATTACATAAGTTTTTTCGTTGTTATGGTGATATTTCCGTTATCGCCGAAATATCAGTGGGTTTGTAGCCTACATCTAGTACGTCTTTCGAAAAAATATGTTTATATCCAAACTTCAGAGTATAAATTAAGAAAATGATTAGAAAAGAAGAATCTGACTATTAACTTCATCTTCGGCTTATACAATACACGATATACAGTTCCAAAGAACCCAAAGAAATGACAAAATGAAGCACAAAATTGATTTTGTTATCTTATCTACTTATATGAACAAACAACCTTAGAATAAGAAGTTTTCTTTTCATCTGGTAGGAAGTTGAAGGCAAAATGAAGGATCTTTCTCCTTTGATGTTTGAGAATTTTGTGAAGCAGTTCTAGATAGACGCACTTTGTGGCATTTACGTTCTGGTCTAATCTTACGTTCAATTTGAATAGTCACATCGAGAGAACTATGCATCAGTTCTGGTCTAATCTTAACACGACAAGCCAACAAAAGTGAAGCCACATTCATAGCCCAAATGTGAAGCTCATGAGATTTTTCAATCTCACACTCACCTTTTTCAAGTCTTGTTGCGTTAACCTCTATAATGTTTAGGAGCATTCCACTCGTTGTTCCCGACAATCACAAAAAAAAAAACTAACATGCATAGAAAATTATGGATCTTCCACTCCGGTTTATTTATTTATTAATCCCTCTCCTATCATCACTCCTATGCTCTGTATTAAATCTCTCTGAACGTGAAAGATGTTCTTTTAATGTTTTACATTCCTCTGTTTTTTTTTTTTACTTTTTAATGAAGACCTCAGATAGATGTGGTTTTAATTCATGATGGTGATGGTGTTCAACTGTTCATGATGGCTATAACTATGACCCAACAGAATAGCTATTGCAATGTTGACTAGTAAACCAAGAGCAGAGACAATAAACATAAGAGATCCTTTAACTTGGCCACTAACGTTGTTAAGTCTAACTATTTGTTAGCAAAGTACCAGCAAGAAATCAAATCATTTGAATGGAGATAAACGCACCAAAGATCTCTATCCTGAAAAAAACATATTCTTGCTTCGTGTTTGTTTTCCATCCGGAGACCCATAGCAAGAACAAAGTTATGCAAAAGATGCTATATCAAACAACAGGTGAGCTACGTCTATAAGAATTGCTAGACTATTTGCTTTATCCCTCCGATCACTTTTACGGCTATGAAAATGGTATATAGAAGAAGAGAAGATCTAATTAATAACCTTCTTTCAGATTTTTCATGTTCCTCAGCCAGCGTATTCATCTTCGCATTTAAAAACCCATAAGATGCTTCTTCACATGTTTTCTTCATCCTCACTAAACTTGATGGAACTTCCTCACAAATCTGCTGTCCATCGAAAAGAATGAAAATGTAAATTCAAAAACGTTAGTTAAACTCGAATTTTAATAGTTCTAGAGTTGGCTAGAGGTATATACGCCAAATCAGTAAATGATAATCTCAAAACCATTTTCTCAGGAGAATGTGAAAATAAAACGTTTGTTTTGTTTTGTTTTGCAAAGCGAATAGTTTTACCAAAATTCCAATATTAATATCGGTTTTATTTATTTTATAGAGATATAACTAAAAAGGAGTAAAACGATCCTTGGAATTATCACGGAGTATTTTGCACTCTTGGACTACAGAGATCGGTTAACTTCTGGCCATTTGGCATTTGGAGATGAAAATGGTGTAATTTCTTAGATAACTAGAGAAAAATAAATTTCTACTCCTTACAACATTAACAAAATAATTGGCATGAACTTAAAAAATAAAAAAACGGTTTAAAACAAAAAACAGTGAAAATAATGTTTTTTCGCGGTTAGACTGATTGGATCATCAAGTCCATTTTGCGGCTTAGACACGTACACAATTCCAAATTTTTAATTCCTCTAGATACTTTTGGGCATAATTGCAATATTTAGCAAAATAAAGGTGCAAGTACATAAAATAAATAAATAAAATGGANAAAAAAAAAAAAAAAAAAAAAAGGAAGAAAATTTTTTTTTTTTTTTTTTTTTTTTTTTCTTTTTTTTGTTCTCATGTCGCTCGAGCTCGACTCTCCTCCAATCGACTTTGCCTTGTACATCTCTCCTTCTACGTCGATCTCGATCCCGATCACGATTATCCCTCCATTTCTCCGGTGAATTTCTCCGTACACGTTGCTTTCTCCATTTTGGAGATTTCACCATTTACCGAGATCTTCGACATCCCAAGCAAGTCCGGCTGCTGACGACGACGGCGTCGTAGCTCGGGTTGGCTCAAAAGGAGTAGATCTAGGTATTACCTCCAAAATCTATCCGACTAGGCATTGGACTAGATAGATTTTTTTTGACATATAGTGAAGAGATTTGACGAAATCGGGGGAGAGGAAGAATGGGGGAGCCGGTGAACTCTTCGCTTGGGAAAATGCTCTTGGAGGAGGTCAGTCCAGTGGTCATGGTTCTCTGCACGCCCCTCGTTGAAGAGACTTTCCTCAAGAATGGGATATCCTTTGTGGAAACGCTCAAGCCATTCTGCAACTTTAGTAACATCGATGGTGAGAGTTCTAATTTGATTCCTAGTTTTGATTGTCTTGTTCGTTTTCAAGTGTTTATCAAAAGGTTTCCAATGCTGATAATTTTCTTGTGTAGTTCCTGTTCGGACCTCAGGCGATCAGCTTTATCGGCTAAAGAAGTTTACGCTGAGATTGTTTAATGCCTCCGATATCAGACAACCAAATGTAGAGGTACGGCTAAATTTGCTTCGGTGGAATTTGTTTAGATTTGAACAGTTTAGTTATTTGATAACTATAGTTCTTAGTCGGCAACAATGCGGATCATCGTTAAGTAGACATATTTGGAATCGTTACCTGTTTTTAGCAAGAACGCAACGTCAAAGAGGATGGGTTTGTGTTAGGCGTATGCTTTTATTAAAGGCTCCTCCATTCTGCATCTTTGGTTGAGCTCAAAACTCGATTACTTTTACTTAATGGCTAGGTTGCAAAGCAACGGCTAGAGCATGTTATTACTCAAGCTGGGGAGAAGGTTTTTCACGATTTGAAATCTGACCCTCCACATATTACTGACATACTCTCTAGTAAGTCTCTATTTTCTAGCACACGATGAGATTTTTTTTTTTTAAACATTATGGAGAAGACAGATTCTCTAACTCGTTGCTTTTCTAATGCTAGTGTCTTTCCGTCCCTGCAGATCCAGAGTCTGAAATTGCACCCACATGGTTTCAGTATTACAATAAAGAACTTATTCGTACACTGTCGTTTTCAGACCATGAAGCTTTTGATCATCCTGTGGCTTGTAAGACATTAAATAATCCTTGTTGTTGTCTTCTCGCTTTAAACTAGGTTTCCTGATATATTATGTCTCATAAAGTTTTCTGTTGTGTACCAAATCATTCTAAATGTGTTTTTCAGGTCTCTTGGTCGTTTCATCAAAAGATGAAGAACCTTTAAATAAATTTATAGATCTTTTCAACACCAATAGATTACCTTCGTTGCTTAATGATGGTGCAATGGACCCAAAGATTTTGAAGCATTACCTGTTGGTGCATGACAATCAAGATGCAACTACAGAGAGGTAGTTGTTACTTACTCCATCGAATATGATATGATTCTCATCACAATATGGGTATTAAAATGTGGGGTTTTGTTGACTGGATGTTATTTCTTCTGTAGAACGTCTAAAGTTCTGTCTGAGATGAGAAGTACGTTTGGAAATAATGAATGCAACTTACTTTGCACTAATTCATCTAAAGAGGGGAACATAGAACACCAGGCTAATCCCTGGGCGTCATTTGTAAGTAACTTTTATCCAACTTATTGGCCAAGGTTCATACATCAATTCATGTACATATTGTTATTTCAACATGTTGATTACCAATGTTTCTGAAAGAAATCAAGTGTCTCGGCCGACAAACTTGGATGTGCTCTCACTGGCGACGATATTGTGGAGGTATATTTAAAATCTTCTGGCTGCTAGTTCTCGTGGATCATTATCTTGTTTGCCTTCACGCCTTTCAACCATTTTGGAATGTTTTAACCAACGTTATTACTTTTCTTGGCATATTCGTAGCAGATCAAAGATCTCATGCAAGAGTTTGCTTCCAGGCATATAATTCCATACATGGAGCAGAAAGTCCGAGAACTTAATCAACAGGTTGGCTTTAGATTTTCTAACAAGTTATTTTGAGAGCACATACTGGTTTTTTTTATATGCTTTACGTAGGTCTTTGTTCTCTTTCCATATCATTTAGTTTGCATTTTGTTGTGTCACTAGATTTCTGCAACAAGGAAAGGACTTAGAAACCAGATAAAAAACTTATGGTGGAGAAAAGGAAAAGACGATGTTCCGGATTCGACCAAAGGCTCTATGTATGCTTTCTTGAACTTCTGGCTCGTTTTATGATTTCCTTGACGTCATCATAGGCTCTAACGATTTTGCTTCCACTTTTCAAGGTATACCTTTAGCTCCACCGAATCTCAAATTAGAATTTTGGGTGACTACGCCTTCATGTTGCATGACTATGAACTTGCACTGTCAAGCTATCGCTTAATATCAACAGATTACAAGCTCGATAAAGCCTGGAAGCACTATGCTGGTGTTCAGGTAGCTTCACATCTTTGTCAATATGTTTGTTTAGAGGTGTTCAGGTGGCATAATTTTTAATCAGTGTTCGTCTTATATTTAGAATCTTACATACAGTATAGGTTAGCCATGTTATCAAAATGATCGTTTTATACATTGTTCGTTACTTGTGGTCCCTTCAATAACTCATCTTCTCATGCCTGTTTTGAAGGAAATGATGGGACTTGCATATTTCATCTCAGACCAGTCAAAAAAGGAAGCTGAGTACTGTATGGAAAATGCATTCAGCACTTATATGGTATGTCGTTATAATCTAGTCTTTAACCTAAAACAGTTCTTTTAGTAAATTTTCCCTTTTATTATACACAAAACATGAAACTGAAATATGAATGGTTTTACTTAAGCAAGTGACGTGGTCGTACATGCTGAAACATGTCTTTAAAACCTCATGCAGAAACTTGGGAAGTCTGGCTTTCAAAATGCTACGAGATGTGGGCTCTGGTGGGCAGAGATGCTAAAGGCTAGAGACCAGTACAAAGAAGCGGCTTCTGTATACTTCCGCATTTGTGGAGAGGTGCTTCATTTTTTTGCCTTCAGAACATATGCACTTTATGCAATTGCTAACTTTTAACCATTTCGCAGGAACCATTGCACGCTGCAGTCATGTTAGAGCAAGCTTCTTACTGCTTCGTGTTAACTAAGCCAGCGATGCTACACAAGTATGGATTTCATCTAGTTCTCTCAGGAGACCACTATAAAAACTGTGATCAGGTACATATCATTTTGCTGAAAGGCCTCGAGCTTCGTTCATGCTTTGCATTCTTAAAAATTCACTTTGTCTACCTTTTCCAGGTTAACCATGCAATTCGTACATATAGAAGTGCGATATCTGTTTATGAATCAACTACATGGAGCCATATCAAAGACCATGTTTACTTTCATATTGGACAGTAAGTTTTGAATGTGGTGAATATAGGTCCCGTTAGACGTGATGTTTAGAAAGTTATTGTCTAAGACTTGCTATGAAATTATCTGTTCAGGTGGTATGCAATTGTTGGGATGAATGATGTTGCTGTTAAAAACATGCTGAGAGTTCTGGATTGTGGCTACCAATCCAAGTCAACCCAAGAGATTTTTCTCAGGGACTTTTTCGACATAGTTAAGGTGCGTAGCCTACACTTGCGGTTTTATACGCTCTACTGAAGCTGTTCAGAGAATAAGATAGTGCTTCCAATAGTTACCCCTGGTCTCCGTTCTTTGTTCTTCGTCTATACTAAATACGTTTATTTTCATTTTCAATTTTCTATCAATTTGAAGAAAACTGGGATGAAGCATGAGGTGGTGGGACTTCAACTACCAGTTATTAGTATGTCGTCTCTTCAAGTTATATATGAAGACCATCGCACTTATGCATCTCAAGCTTCTGTAAGTTGCATATTCACTCATTGGAAGTATGTACATATTACCCATCATAACCTTTCTAGGATGTATTACATTTTAGCGCTATTATGAACAGCATAACTGACATCAGTATATCTGGTCTAAATTTTGGATTACTTGCAAATGAATAATCTTTGCGCATCATTGAATTTCTTTTTCATTAATGGTGAATCTGCATGTCTTGTGTACCAATATGATTCACATTTCATGGTCAGGCTCTTGTAGAAGAGAGCATCTGGCAATCATTGGAGGATGATATCATTCCATCATTAAATTCTGGCAAGTCAAACTGGCTGGAGTTGCAGTCGAAGCTACTGCCTAAGAAATACAAGGAATCAAATGTTTGTGTCGCTGGAGGTATGCAGGTTGTTGTTAGCTGCATTCGATGTTTACCTGAATCGCATGCTTTTTCTTCTTGAGCATCCTTTCTTCAACTTGTGTTTGAAGTCTGAATGGTAAAAGAATGCAATCTAGTCCAGCTAAATTAGGCACACTTATACTCAAAATGTTGTCGTACCAGCAGCAGGACATTTCAATTTGATCTAGACTTAGTATGAATTTAGAAAATGTATACTTTTGAAACGACTAGCTGTAGAAATATTGCACGAAGATATGGTAGAGAGAGAGAATATTAGATTTCTTCGGTTTCCATATCGTAGCTTCTGTAAATGTTATCACTTGTGCTTCTGTCAAGGAAGGGGCATTTCTTGGTTTCACAATATATTCAGGCCATATTGTTGAGGACATGATTATTTGCTGTAGCATATTTGAAATTTTTTTGTAATTGTGGATTCTTACTTGTACTTGTTTGTTTTCAGAGTCGGTGAAAGTGGATCTGGAGTTTAGGAATCCATTGCTAATCTCTACTTCCATTGCAAGCGTCTCTCTCATCTGTGAACTTACCGCAAATTCCGATGACCTAAACTTAGGTAGCTGTTTCTATTATTTGATGTTCACTTATCAATGTCTACAACCTTCAGTCTGTATATGTGAAACTTATTTCCACATTTCGACTTTGTAAAGTAGTTAAAGAGCCAAGTGGCTTAAGCTTGGGGACCGAGAGTTCATCAGAACATAATCAGTAAGCAGCTAATTTCCTCAATCAGGTTTCTTTCAACTGTATTGATCCATATTTGAGTGATTAAGCTGTGCCGTCTTTGTCAACGATACTACAGGGGTACAACCTCTGGTTTCTCTTTGTCTGAAGTGGACTTCACATTAGGCGGGGGCGAGAAAAAATTGGTTAGTCTGCTAAATTGGATGCTTCGATTGATTGATATGTTCTAATATTTTAAATCTTCCTCTATCTGACATTTTCATCTTCTTGTGTATATATAGAGAAACATATTTTCAAAATCATATTGTTTCACCTGTTGTTGTTGTCTTTACCTCATTGTAGACACAACATTGTGTTGCCTTGGTCCTTTGTAACTTTTGACTATATATCTTCCTTTTGCTTACTGTTTCTCCTTGGTGAAGTTCTGAGGGTTTAATTAGCTGCTAATTGTTTGTTACGTCTGAACTATTGTTTTGATTTTTCTCGTCTAGGTGAGACTCACGGTTACCCCCAGTGAAGAAGGTATCCTCAAAATTGTCGGTGTGAGGTGGGAGTTGTCTGGCTCCATTGTAGGTGTGCATTACTTCCAATCTGTGCCTGTAAAGGCAAAACCTAACAAAGGAAAAAGGAAAAACAAACTTACTCCTACCGATGCATTGAAATTTTTGGTCATCAAGGTGGAAACGTTTCCTCTGTGGTTTAATTTTGTAAGATTCGTTGCGACCCCTAAACGTAAAGAAATTTTGATTGTGCAGAGTCTACCCAGGCTTGAGGGTTCAATTGATCGTTTGCCTGAGAAATTGTATGCTGGAGATCTACGTTATCTTGTTTTAGAGTTAACAAATAAGTCAGAATCCCCAATAAAGGTAGTTCTTGTTCTGATCAACCGTTATCATTCATACTCTACCATTTAGCCAATTTTTTTTTTTTTGTTAGTTCTTGTGTATCCTATTTATTCTTGCTTTATGACCGAATATTGTGATGCACTAAACTATTTCCTGGATCATTCTTGTGGTAACAAAGTTTGTCTTTCCTTGTAGAATCTTAAAATGAAGATTAGCCATCCAAGATTTGTAAATCCTGAAAGTCATGAAGAAGAGCTGACAACCGAATTTCCAAATTGCTTAAAGAAGGGCTGTGAACAAAATATTGTTCAGCGTGAAGCAAGTAGAACAAGTAGTGTATTTGCATTTCCAAAGGTCAGCGGCGAACCTTTTATTCAAGCCTCAAAGGTGAATGTGCATGTCAGGTTATTCTAACATTGTTCAAATGCTGATCTATTTCAGGATGTATCACTGCAAGGAGACCGTTCTTTAAGGTGGCCTATTTGGCTTCGAGCTGCCATCCCTGGAACGATATCTTTGTATTTCACAATATACTATGAGATGGAAAATGTATCAAGCATCATGAAATATCGCACCCTAAGGATGCATTATAATTTAAAGGTGAGTTTTGTTTTGTTTTCTTAGGCTTTATTTTGTTATAGGCAGATTTGCATTGGCCAACAAATCTGAACATTTTCTGTATCGTACATTGTTATATAGGTTTTACCATCTCTGGAGACCTCGTTCGAAATCACCCCATCTCCATCAAGATTGCAAGAATTTCTTGTGCGTATGGATATCGTGAACCGTGCTAGTTCAGATTCTTTCCAAATTCATCAGTTGTCAACAGTTGGGTGTCGGTGGGGTATCTCGTTGCTTCAGCCTGTTGATAAAATCTTACCTTCCAAGTCTCTACTTGCTGGGCAAGCTTTATCATGTTTCTTCATGATTAAGGTCGTTGGAACCTTAAACGTTCACTTATTGCACTTCTAGTAGCTAGTTGGTTTTTCGCTTTTGCAAGTCTGAAATTAGAATCTTTTTTGAACATCAGGATTGCAGAAAATCCGGGACTGAAGAAGTGAAAGCCATATCTACTCCTCCCAGCCAGACCGATGTAAAACTGTTTAGTCAGGATGACGATGAAAAGCTTTTTGATATCGTTAACTCACCTATAGCAAGCTTCCATGAAAGTGAAAGGTCATGTCACGGAACCTCAGATCAGGTAAGCGAAAGTCCTCTTTCGGGTACAAATATCTTATGCAGTAGAGACTTTTGTTAAATCGTTATTACTCTCTCTTAAACATAACATCATCACCGGTTAACTTTCGATCATCAGAAGCATAGTGAAATTCGTGTTTGTATGATGAAACAGTTAAGTCCGAATACCGTTGACTTCATTCTAATCTCTCACCTTGCAAAAGCCGGCAATCCATCAGCAGTACCAGATTTTCCAAAGATTCTGTCTCACCATTCATGTCACAATAGGTATGTCTCAACGCAAAAGTATCTTTCCTCAGCTTTCAGACCTATATTTTTCCCTACTTCTAATCACATTGCTGTTCCAATTACAGAATCAGGAGCTCAAACCCGCTTTCGTGGTCACTAGAAGGTCCCCAAACCATATACCACGACTTTTCGACCTCCTTGTGTGAAATAAAACTAAAGATGGTAATCAGAAACACATCTGATGGATTTTCATCTGTGAGCATCAACACCATTGATTGCCTACCAGACGCAGCAGCACCAACTCCTTCCTCTGGAAACCAATCCGGGTGGCGCTACGTGCCAGCCATAACAGAGGAAATGAAACTAACTTCAGATGTCATGGGAAGCCGCCTGGGTAAACCGCCATCTTCCATGGAAAGCTCGCCTCCTTTCATATGGTCAGGTTTAAGTTCCACAAAGGTCCAAATCCAGCCATTGTCCACGACCGAGATCCCGCTGCAGATATCGGTTTTCTCTCCAGGTATCTACAACCTCTCTTCATATAAACTTATCTGGGAGCTTTCCGAGCATGAAAACGCATCATCAACATCATCAGGGACATGCCAAGGCTATCCTTATTACCTTACTGTTCTTCAATCTGAGTGAGCTTTTGCAGCTTTCTCTCCCTCTCTCTAAATTCAACATTGTCCTCTGTGTATTCATCTTAATGGTTTTTACGTATGAGTTTTCAGTTTTGATTGTAGCAAGTTGTTGTCAAGAAATGGTTTTAGTAGGAGAAAAATGAATTCTATATTACACCAAAAAGGTAAAGGATCTTAAGTTTGTGAAATAAAAGATTACAGACACTTGTCTTTTTTTTATTTAAATTTTGGTTTATTTAGATAAGGTCATGTCTGATTTGTGAAGAGGAAAATTTATGAAACTGGAAATTGCAAAAATAGTTTGCATCAAAAATCTGCATAAAAAGAGAAAATGGCATCGAAATTTTAATTAGTTATAAAAAACTTTTAGCAAACATTATGTGTTCTCTCTCTTTTTTTTTATGTTTTCTTTTTTTGTATTATCTGCTTGGATATCTGAATAAATAGAAAAATTGGTAGCATCTGCAAAGCGAAGAGGGCTATTACATCGAATTCTTTTGAAAGTACCCACACTGAAAAACTTCAACCACGACCCCATATTTGGGAATCTTTCACTTTCAACCAAAGATATTTTACATATACATCTATAAACTAAGGTGGTCCATGTATATTTTATTTTTACGAAAATGATAAAACAGTACATTTTCCCCTGTGTTTAACTCTTACCAATAACTGTAGAAAATAAATACAAATTTGAGGAAAAAAATTCACATTTACACATTATATTATATGAAACTTTTTATTATTCAATAAAAAATTGGTTCCACAACATTCTCAAGATCATTACCACAAACCCGAGAACATCGGTTATCTAAAGGAAATAAAATTAGCATCTCTCAAATGTAAAGTGGTGTGGTGATCATGGTGGCACCAATATATATACACATACAACAACTCATATATATAAAGAAAATAAATGACAACCATATTAACCTCCTCCAGCTACTTGGATGGTTAAAGCTACAACACCATTGAGATACTATTACTACTACATTGCCTTTAAAAGGGGGAAAATGTATAATAACTTTAGAGAAGGGACAATCATTTCGGATATGATATTTTCGGGTTGGACCAAACTACCTATCTGCAACTATAAGATTCATCTTCTCCTTCTAGAAGATGGATTTGGTGAGTTTTGGTCGCGGTTTTATGATGATGCTTTCATAGGGCTTAGCTTGTTCAACTTGGATGTAATCTCTTGTTTTCAAAACCTACAAAATTTGGCAAAGAATAAAAGATAGATTGGTTCAGTACGTTTACACTAAAGATCCTAACATTTGTTAGTAAAATAAAACTTCCACTTGGTCTTCTGAAGTTAGAGCTAACACCATGAACTTGCAAGGGTCTAGGTGTTTTTCTTCATGATAGTCAAGTTTGTTTTCTCTAGAGAAAGATCAGAGCTTTTTTGTTTAGGGTCGTATTATGGACATACCAGGGTTTCGAAAAACATTCTTGAGGCTTCTTTACGGGTTTTCCCAGCTAAAAGTTTATCAGCTACAACAACATTCTTCCCATTCTCAGCTTCTTTATCAAATAACGTCTGAAGATACTTCGCCACAGCCCTATAAGGAAAGAGAATAAAAATCTTCAATTGTTCAGACCCGTCATGTCTCTCAATGATACAAGCGCATGGAATGTGGAATTTTTTTATATTAATTGTACAGACCTGGTACGAGAAGACCACCCACTGTTCTCTAAAAGACGAGTATCGTCACCCTCTTCCATACCATCGTCCTCGTGATCGTCATCTACTTCATCATCATCCACGTTCAAAAATCCTGAAGACACAGTGAAATAAACTAAACTATAAGCAGAACCACCGACACATCATGGGAATAGCAGCATCTCACATACTAAATCATGCTCAAAAGATTCAGCTTGTTTAATCCACTATTAAACAGAGTGTTCGTGCCATTGACCAAACTGAGAGGATACAGACGATTTGGACAATTTAAATTAAAACTCGAAAAGGTTTAGAACCTGTGTCATGTGCAACTTCCACGGTGTCCATTTCCTACAGCATAAGATAACAACAAAAGAAGAATTTAGAGGCATGTCTTACTTGAATAAGGATGTGACGCCACAAAGAAACTTACATCATTATCTCCCATAAGACCATGGTGAGAAGTAGGTTCTGCATCTGGTGCACTTTGCATACAAGTCTCCTCATCAAGCACCTCATTCTGCGGTTCGTATCTGTTATCAGACTCTATCTCTGGAATCACCCCATCATCATTTGCTTCCATAAGAGGTTCCTTGCAACTTTCCAAAGCCAGATTACTTAAACCACCAGCTTCTATGCTCTCAGCTTCAATAGAACCAATTGTGTTATTGCATGGAGTCTGGTCGTCTATCCCAGTCTCGATAACCTCAGCTGATGCATCCGTCTTCTTATCTTCATGCGGTGGTTCATCTTCAACTTTCAAGTCTGTCTCATTAAGAATGGCGTTGTTATCTACATCACCTTCAGCAATTTCGATAACATCACTGCAATTTTTTTCGTTAGGATCATCACAAACATCTTGACCGCCTAGCCCTCCATCATGGTTTTCATGGTATCCTTCTACCTGTATATCCTCTCCATGATCGAGTTTGTCCTCAGATGGCATTTGACTGATCTCGTCATTCACTACAAGATTTACTTCATCAGCAGCTCCATTGCCTTCCTTTAATACTTCCAAGTCACATATTTTTTCACCAAGCTCCTCATCGTCTTTTCCTTCTTCCGGTTGGTCTATGATTTGTTGGTCCTGTGCGTGAGTATGAGCCTCAGCAGGTTGCTCCTCAGAATCATTTGGATGAGCTTGAGGAGCAGAGCTTTCTTCAGTTTCGTTTTCTTCCACAACCCTAACAGAACATTCATTATCTTCCGCCACTCCAACAGAAGCATGGGCGTTATCGTTCTCGATTATCGTGATTCCTCTTAGATCATACGGCTCATTATGCAGAGATACTAATTCCACTGACATACCTGAAAATCATCGAAACATATCTATTAGCTGTGTGGCTGCAATTTACAAGAACAATCGAGAGAACTTGTATAGAAGAGACTACTTTTAAGCGTTGTGAACTTACCAGTGAATATCGGCTCCTTCAACAGTCCATCCTCCAAAGCCTGCCTTTGAAGCATTAAGATTTCAGGAATGGTGCAAGGTGCCTTCTTCCGCACACGGCGTATACCTTCAGTGTTTGTAAGCTGTTGCCGTATAAGGCTATATAGAAAAGTAGGCAAGATTAGAATAGATAAGAAAACAAGTAAAAACCGAGACAAAGTAAAGAAACCGTATTTACAAGTGTGAGACCTAGAAGAAGACCAAACTTCATTTTCTAAAACGGCTAAGTTAAAATCATCTAAAATTTTTTTGGCCCGACAAATCAAGATTGACACTATATTACCATTAACTTTAGCTGTCTTGCACGTAAGAGCAGAGCAGGGTGCAGATAAAAAGCAATAAGTAAAAGCTACGATACAAAAAACTCAGAGATAAAAACAGTAGGTAAACATACTCGCCATGCAAGACCATAGGGTCATCCATCAGAACCTTCCTCTTTGTGGTAGTAGAACGTGGAGCAGATCTTAATCGTTTTGTAGATGCTAATTCAAGCACAGGGGTAGGCCTCATCTTTAGAAAAGATGACTTTCCAACTGAAAAAAAGTAAATGATCATTGATCCAGAAAGTTAATTCAAAAGGGGTTGTTAACTTGCATCAAAACCTTTGAAAATCCTCTTTCCCTCCTTATATAGACAAGAACAATATATGCATAAAAGAACAATTATAGCAACAACAAAAACCGATACCTAAGATAGAAGACAACAAGTCATCGTCATCAGGAACAGAATTTGCAGTTCTCTTCGACTGAATCAGTCCAACTGACTCAACAGAATTCAAACTCTCTGCAGTTAGCGTGCTCTCAGTAAAGGTGCGTTTTTTCCCAGTAATGTTATTATTTCCTGCATCCCCGTTACATGTGCCCGGGTCTTCTTTATCTGGTGTCGATTCAACCATACAACTATTTTCATCCCCCAGTCTGTTAGGTGCAGCTAATACCTTCTCAGGTGCCGGCAAATCAGTATCAGTAGATCCAGTCAGATTTCCCAACAGTTCATCAGCTGCGTGTGCTTTATTCAGCTGCTCATCTGGTCTACTGTACGCTTGCCCATCTCCTTGTAAACTAGAATCTGTTTCCTGATTGACCACAGTAGCAATGGCAGAATGATCTGGCATAAAGAATAAAAATTATAAGAATAGGGCAGGCACTAAGACTCTGCATTAGGTTACATCCATAACACGGATGATTTGCATTTTATTTGACAAACCTTGGTTCTCTTCTCCAGGATCTTTTGGTTCTTGGGATAAACAATGCTCAGCATTGCTCATTGTAGGCCCTCCAGGGGACTCAACTGAAGGAACATCATCTGACTTATCCGCTACAACATCATTAACATCGGTTCCTGCCTCAGTGATTACTTGACCATGATCATCCATCTCGGTGGTGATGTGAGAACAACATGGCGATGTAACATGTACATGCTCTACCCTCTCCTCCTCCGGCTCGTTTTGTGCGCTTACATTTTCATCTATCAGCGGCTTCTCCACCTCCATAGGAGTAACTGCTGATTCTCCGGCATTATATTCAGAGGGCAGGTCTTTATCGCAATTATGCACCTCATTAACATCCGGCTCTCCAGAGGCTTTCCTACCCTCTTCTGCATTCGGATCCTCTACCTCCATGTGATCATCGCATGCCAGCTGCTCTCTTACACTAGACGAGTTTTGCACCTCAACTAATCCAGGGGTTTGAGGAGCTTGAGCATCTTCAATGAACTCATCACGCATTGCAAGATCTTCAACCTATCAAAGTGAGAGATTCATAAGAAATAATGATGATAACAAATTCCAAGTTTCCGATAGTCCTAGCAGGAAATTAAACCAATGAGTCTGGTAATATCAATTGCTTGGTGTGCAAAGTACATCCAGCCACGCGAAAATATAAACTTAAACACTGTGAATCATGTGGCAATTATTCAGAAGCTATTAGTAAAGCCCTCATGCATCATATACGCACCTGCTCTTGATTGAAATCTCTGGGCATGGCATCAGAGACTTCTACCATTTCATCCTTTATCTCCGGTGTCGCCGCATCCAGATATGCATTGTGATCAGCGCTATCAACAAATAAAATATCTACCATAAGTTTTTAAAAATATGATTGGTTATGTGCACATTCAAATTATACGCCAAAGGACCACATCTAAGAAGAACAAGACACGCAGACGCACAGTTCTAATTCACGATGCTTCAAATCAAGTTATAAATATCGTGGGAATTTTAAAAACATGGTTATAGATTCAAAACACCAAAACGCAAAGCTTCTTTATCATTAAGTCAGTTCCAGTTTTCCCCTGTTCTAAAACTCATGTGAAGCATTTAAAATTTGTGATGACAAGCTCCCGAAAAGAAGCTACAACTTTGATGATGAAATGAAGAGAAAACATAGGGACACAAATACGCAACTATGCTACGAAATACAGAGTATAGATTAGGAACTAAAACTGACCCTTGCACTCCCTCATCATCGGATCCAATAATATCCTTATCCTGGAATACTTCCTGCAGAACAAAACCGGGATGAGAAGAGATCCTACCCAAATCAAATGACGAGAAAGGAGAAGTTCTACTTTCAAATATGAAAAACTTCACTAGGAAAAGATAACATTAACATCATCCTGAACCTACAACATGACTGCAACCTGATACTTCAAAATACAAGCTTTCACGGTTCGGGCTCCACAACTGGATGCCCAGCAGGGCTTCCGGCTGCGTCTAACCAAACAGTGGGGAGAAAGAACCCAAAAGCTAGAAGCAAATAAACCAAAAGATTCTCTACATTTTTCACCTTTCAATATGGTTATCCCATTTCTTGTCCCTAGATGACCTACAAATATATTTGTTCTGTTCATGAACGCAAAAAAATACCTCGTCAAGCTCCAAAGCAGTTTGAGAAGTGTCGCCATCACCAAATCGTTCTGGAAAGGTATAAAAATGAGTTTTCTTATTTCAGGCACAGCTATCAATAACTAACGACAAGTACGCATGAGACAATCACTGACCATCTAATCCAAATTGCGATGTTGAGAATACAACACCATCCATCGTATCCTGGAGGGTGATCTGCTCTCTTGTACTAACATGATGGTCAACGTAATTACTGCTAGACAAGAAAAACAAGGAGCAATGCATAAATAAAGCTTCTGAAAACCGGAGTATGATTTATAATGCTTAATGGCTTAGAGTAGTAGAGGAAAACAAAACAAAACGGAGCTCATTCTTCAAGACTCCAAATACCATAGCATTATTAAATAGGGAAAACAACGAGTGTGAATTTCAAAATATAAAGAAACTAACCCCTGAAAAATCTCATTGTCTGGGAGCTCAAAATCATCAAGATCAAATGTCTCTGGCAACGTAATCGAGTGATATGGTGCGGTGGATTCTTCTGGGGGTAGGTCAACCGCAGCAGAGCGAAAAGCTTGCTTTACCTTAAGCAATGCCTCGCTGCAATCATCAAAGAGGTAATTCACCTTTTTTGAATATATACGCACCACACCAAGCAGAAGATGACTAGACAATCGCAATGCAATTGGAGCTTCCGGAAAGAGAATAGAATCTGCTCAGAAATAAAATAGTTAGATTAGGAAATATTTTGATGGGAGCGAGTAGGGTAAAGAGAAAACAACAGCATAGCATGTAACTGACTTAGCCTTAGATGGCTGTGATCAACAAAACAAATATAAGCAATGCTCCAATACTTGAAGAAAAAAGTTACTCTAACAAATTTAGAAAGTTATGGTCGTTCCTTTGGCCTTCTACGGTAAACAAATACTCTTTGTTGCTGCATACTCGAACTATCAAGGGGTTACTCCTATAAGCGTATATATGGTTCAGTAGTGCAATATCGTCATCATAGATCTCAAGCATAAAAAGACTCTCTTGACCCACATAACAACCACAGAAATAAAAGTGAACTGGCAAATCCCAAACATACAGCTAATCAACAGAGAGAAAAATAATCAAAACTTTGCTTCTGCTAACCCTAATCTGGGCAAAGTGCTGAGACCTAAAGAATAAAAGATTGGATACAGAAGCAAAAAAAAAGTAGGAAATGAACTCACCAACGGAGACTCCGATATCAGTATCAGCCACCTGATTCTTTCGAAGCTTCCTCTCCAAATGGGCCGCAATCCATATTGTCCCAAGTGGTCCTTTCTTAGCTAATATAAACTGCGAATAAAACATTCCTCGTCCTCGACACCCAAAACCAACAAAAAACCCTAAAATTTCAACAACAACAACAACAAAGGAACCAACTTGTTAGAATTTCAAAGGTAACAAAATTGAGCTTCAGAAAACTAATCAGGCAACTAAATCCAGTTCCGGCCCCAAGTAACCCCCGAGATAAGAGTATGTAGCTAAAATTAGAAGTTTCCAATTTCGGACAACAGAGCCCAAATTAGCTCAAAACCGACGACAAAGTTTCGAAATTGGCAAGGAGCAGAGACTCTCAAAGGTCCTAAGACTACTTCACGAGCTCGGCATAGTTGAATTAAGAGCAAAAGGGTAGATCAATTACCGTGGAATTCACCCAATCCGAGCTCAACAGCTCCAACAGCTCGATTGAAACAGAGCCCTCGTGGAAACCCTAATTCGAGGAAACTTCAATAGAACACCCCCCAATTCGGTAGAAGCAGGCCCTTCAGACAAGACTCTTTTGATGTCAGAGATCAGACACAAGAAAGAGCGAACTCGCCCGAAAAAAACGTGAGAAAAATAGTAAATTTTGTGGGAGAGAGAGGAATTTGCAATATGCAAAAGTTTCGAAATTTGGATCTTTTGGTTGATTTCTGATTAAAATGAGGGATTTGGTGCGGAAAAGGAACACGAGTTCCCTGACATACGTCCTGCCCCTATTGGTTAAGACACAAGCGGGTCCCACTTAGCTTTAGATTTAGATCATTTAGTCCAACTATGTTGTTTTTGTCAACTTGCCCAAACTATATTTTTACCCGCAATTATTCTTTTAAATTCATTTTTCCTTTTTCAAAACATTTCAGCTGGGCGGCTTCTTTGCCTAGTTGCGGGAAATATGAAAATTTTCGGGAGCCTTAAAAAATAACTAAAGATGTCTGATACTTCTTGTAGGCGCTCAAAATACTTCTTCCTACCTTTACAGGATCATGTACAAGTATTATGGACTTAATCAGATCTGATCAAAGAAAATGAAGATACTGAAACTTCATTACAATTTAAGGATAATTTTCAACATCAATTTTTAAAAAATATTATTATGTTTACTATAAAATAATCATTGGATGTCTAATACTGCTAATTGTGGAATGTATCTGTTTTCATAACAATTTAAGAAACATAAGCGTTTTTATGCATTAAAAAAAAATTCGTTCATGATTTCTTTCATGTCGATCTACAAAAAGGCCCACTTGGCCCAATATGGGAAATGCCGTGATAAATTATTTCAGCAGCACTCATCAAACTAACAACAGTAGCAGCAAGTTATCCGGTTGTTGCTTATGTGAATTTAAAAAGCATGGTTACGTATCTTCTTNTTTTTTTTTTTTTTTTTTTTTTTTTTTTTTTTTTTTTTTTTTTGGTTACGTATCTTCTAAATTTGAGATTTATCATCTTACAGTTAGATTATTATTATCTGTACTCTTACTACTAGATAAAAAGCTGAAATACACCGTCCTCGCTTTATCCGGTTGAACCGGCCAAATGCAGTAAATTGGATAAATGAAGTTAAACCGATTTGGGTCGGTCTGTTTCGCATTCCCTCCGTGTCCGCGACTCTGCTTTAATGATTGACATTAGAAACCAAATCTGACTTTCACAAGATAGCAAACTTTATGTAATCTTTCAATTATTTTTATTTCAATAGGGACATATTTGTTTGACTACATGAAGAAAGAGTCAGTTTTCAAAAAAGAAAAAAAATGAAACCATAAGTTATATTTCTCAAACTTCTAAAAATAGGGTATTCTACAAAAGGACCTTTAGATTATTGTGATTTTTCTGCTTCTATTCTGCTTCTATTCAGCTTCGAGTTCAGCTGCAAACTGATCCAACCGTTCGGCTTCCAAATCAAAATCCCGAACCGCAGCGTGGTTCACTGATCCATCGTCAAGGCTTGCATGTATCTGTCTCTTTGCGTACCTGCATTCACCCATAAACCGAAACAACCGCGTAAGCAACAAATCAGACATAAGACAACAACTCTAATATCGGTTAAGCAAAAGCGATAATCTGTACCATCGACCGTTCATCGCATCTATACATTTCTGTGCATCTTTACGATCCTTGAATCTTATCAGAACAACACCCTGTGGATGAAGCTCACAGACCTGTAAAAGAAAGATATCGATTGATTCATATTCTGAAATAATCTCAACTTCCAAACTTAAGCAAAAACAAGACACAACATATAACCTTCACTGAATCAAACGGTCCATGCTTCATACTCTCTTCTTTCACGTCTTCCTCTACCTCGGCACACAGATTCTCGTCAGCCTGCAAACAAACAGAGACAAAACGGTCAAACCTTATCAGGTGATTAACACTCGCAACATTTAATATATTGGAGAAGACCGTACCCTCATCTCAGCTGGACTGAACATGTGGCGCAAAATAACCGTTGCAGGTATTGAGATCTTAGCATCATCTCTACCACCTATGCCAAGAAAAGAGAAACCAAGCGCCATCACCGTAAATATAAATCCAGTTAGAAAAACTCAACTTCAAGAACTAAAATGGCCACTTCATTATGCTAAAATCAACTATAATTAATCAGAAATAAGACCAGACAAACAAATAGAGTATATCGACAGAACTATTTTCCCTTTTAACCTCTGTCACCCTCACGATTGACTTTCTAAAGTCTCCTTTTGTTTTGATGGTCGATGAAAGGTTTCCTTCCAAATAATTAGGTTAGAAGTTTTTTTGTGCAGTCATTTTGCTATAGAGAGTTCCATGAAGAGTCCGGTAAAGCATAGAAATGAATCTCTAGCATCTCCTCACATCTTCTTTTGATATGTGTCTTTCTAGATAAAAAGGTAGGTTCCTAGCACACAGAAGCGAAAACTTACCCCATCCAAGCAACTTTTGCTCGACTTTTTTAAGCTTTTTTTTCTTCTTGTTGTCGGTTTGCTTTGTTATAAATCTTTCCCCTGAGTGAAAATAGCAAAAGGCAATAAGAACCATACCCAAATCTTGAACAAATATAAAGCCACGGATAGGGAAAACTTGTTTCCTAACCCATAAACAAACAAGATGTGATACAACTAATGTGCGAAGGTATTTACCTTTCTGCTCGAATTTAGCTCGAGAAACTGACATGAGGAGCTTGTCAGTGGGACGTAAAGGAGCCCCGTCTAAGATTTGAATTGCAAGATCCACTGAGGGCTCCTAATGAAAACAAAGACAGATAACATGAAGAGAGAACAGAGACAAGGTTTAAAAATCAAAAACCTTATAAATCCCAGGAGGGAAGAACTATCGTTACCTTCATATACGTGATAAGAGCATCGCCTTTTAATTCTCCTGTCGCCTTGTCACTGTAAAGCTTTATGCGAGGCTTGCCACTGTCATCCTGCGATGTTTACCAGATATACATTGTTAGGGGAAACTCACACAAGACTCCAAAATAACATAGGAAAAAAATCACAATTAGTGGGATTTACCTCCTTAATTATGCCGCATTTAGAAAAAACTTCAACTACCTGTAATTAATGTCCCTACTTTCAGTCCATTTTAAAGCTTTAGGATATTCATAATAATAGAAAAAGAAATAACCACAACTTACTTCCTCGATCGTGACATCCTTGGGCAACCCAGTAACATAAATATGTGGGTTTACTTTTAACTCAAACCACGATTCTGGAGGCTTGTTTGCTTCCTGAAAATTAATTTGAAACTTAGAATGCTTGCAGAAATTTGCATGAAGAAATGCGACTACATTAATTTGATCCATCAATAGTAAGTATGAAGAAGTGAAAGCAAAACTATTTTGCTAGTCCTAATACAAGAACGATGTCTAAGAACCAGAAACAATTTGGTTTTTCTTTCCCTCTACGATGTACATATTGGTCAAAAAGTAATTACCCATTACCATTACAATTTAGAATCTGAAGAAAAGTCAATACTCTGCAATCAAGAAATTGTGAGGTAGCTAGCATGCATGACCTTAAGAAAGAGATATGATGATCAACGAAAAAGAAAAGAAGACAAAGGAAAGAAACAAATACCTTCTTTTCAGTTTCAGTTTCAGTTTCTGGCAGCTTCCTCTTGCCGTTACTGTTTATTTCCGCGGTCTGATCAGAGCCATCTTCTTCTTTCTTATCAGCCACATCATCCTTAGAGGCATCCTCCTTATCAACAGAAGTATCAAGGGTGTTTATTGTTGGAATTACTTCGTCTTCCTCAGCAAAGGTCATCTCTTCGAGTCCATACGGGTCAACGCTACCCAGTGGATCGTTCTACAATAAAATAGCATGGGCAATTGGATATATTAATGATATTTTACTCTTTTTAAGGTGCGCCATAGGAAAACCCCAAAACAAGAAAAGGAAAAACAAGTGAAAATAGTTCGACGAGTAGGCTTCTTAGGATTCCTGATATTCAATCTTGATACACGCAAACAAAAATATGGGAGATAATCATAGCAATGAGCATTCTTTCAGATAAGGCAAAGCACCCAGCAAGCAAAATGACTTATGTAAACGATTCCAATCATTACTTGAAAGCACAGGTGGAAAACCTGAATTCCCATTAAACTAGCAGAAAGCGGGAAGGAACTTTTGATAAGAAAAAAATAGGCCTTTACCTGAGGAACCCATGCTCTAAGAGCTTTGTCCCATTTATATATAGTTCCATCATCATCTGTGAACTCGTTTTCCCCCTCGGGTGGTGAAGAAGGCCTGTCTTGATCATCTTCAACAAGATTGGTACCAAGGCTACCAGAGACAGAGCCATTTTTTAACCTTTCAGCCTCCGCCTCTGCTTCTTTAATCTCTTTCTGCCATTTCTCAAACTCATCCTCAGCAGAGGCTGCAGAAATAACATGATGTGGTAAGTGTTGCGAATCATAATATTAAAGTAGCCATTTTCTGTCTAAATAACTGACAAGTATTACCTTGCTTCTCTTGGTTGGTTCTAGCATTATATCCATTTATCAACTCAGATGCACCTGGTCAGATACCAGATATATTCGTTCCATAAATCCGGGAGACAAAACTATGCTAGAAAAAAAATGCGAGAATTCAACAGTCTAACCTAACAATGGTGAAAAGGATCTTACCTCGAGCAGAATGGCACACCTCAGCTCCAGAAATCCTTGACATCAAGTCAGTGATGGCAGAAAGTGGCTGCCATTCGCTTCTTCCTTCAGCCCAGACTAGGGTAGTTTCCAGTAGGTAACCATTCCGGAAATGGTCTGCCCAGTCAAAGCAAACAAGCAAAGGAAAGCGCCTTAATAGCTTATTACAGAAAAAGGTAACAGGTCCGACCTCAAGACATAAAGGAATTTAATAACATGGAACACTTACCACACAGCTCCAAGAAGGTATATGGGCCCAGGTTTTGTTGGTTTTCACCAAGAATGTACCAACCAACATCAGTAGAGTCTATTTAACCATGACACACGTTAGAAAACAACGCGTTAGTAAATGGCCAGAGAACATATTACAACTCCGACATTCCCAAAGTGATTATCGGAACCAGGTTATACACAGCGAAACACCCAAAACAAAGAAGACAAACAACTTTTTCCATGTGAAAACTATATGGACTCGTAAGCTGGATTACGCACAAAATGCAATTTGTTATTTCGAAAGTTGAACTTGGGGGTGTTTTGCTCTCAGTTTCCACTTCTCTTACGAAAACATTATAAACCCGAAAATACGATTACGTTGATTCTAAACCACCACAAAATCTCCCTAAGTTTTCATCTCTGATCGATACTACTACTCCTCCAAACCCTACGGAACCTCTCCAAATAAAAACATATATTCCAAATCCCGCGCAATAACGAAACTTGTCCGAAACCAGCTAATTTTATAACACACGGTTCTCGCAAAATAAATAAAACAGAGAAGGAAAGTAAGTTCTGAATTAGAGAGAGAGAAGAGGGTTTTCACCTGTCGATGATTGCTGAAGCTGTTGATTATCGGAGTCGGACATTGTTATCTCTCGTTAACCTTCGAACAATCACGAACACTAAGCCCCCAAAAACCGACTTAAAGAGTGACGCTTTCGAGAGACGACGAGAGGAGTAATCAGAAGAAAGACAGGGAAAGCAGGAGGAAGACGGTAAAAGACCCTGCCTTTGTTTGGATACGGAGAAATCCTTATCCTCTGTATCGGTTATACATTTACAAGGATAAACATAAACCCATACACACCCCCAATGGGCCCACCTTATTACAAAAATCAAAAATCATTACAGATCACAAATATAACAAAACCAAAACTAAAAAATATCATTATAAAACACAAAAAAAAAAACAAAACAAAACTAGCCGTTCGAGATCCAACGGTCATATTTAGCAACTTGACCGTTTCAAGTCTCTCTCTCTCTTCGCTTCTACATAAACGAACTCCTTGCGCTCACCCCAATTCACACTCACTTCTTCTTCTTCTTCTTCTGATCATCAGAGAGAGAAAAAACCCAATTCTCAAAATCCGAAATTTTCAAAAACACGAAAGTCATCATGGGTTTGATTTCTTCTCCATCGGTCGAAGAGTCTCATTACTACACCCACAAGATCTTCCTTTTCTCCAACTACATCCTTCTCGGTGCCGCCACAAGCTGCATCTTCCTCACTCTCTCTCTCCGTCTAATCCCTTCCATCTGCGGATTCCTCCTCATCCTCCTCCACGCCACCACCATCGCCGCCGCTGTCTCCGGCTGCACCGCCGCTTCCTGCGGGAGAAACCGGTGGTACGCTGCTCACATGGTTGCCACTGTGCTCACGGCTATATTCCAAGGCTCCGTCTCTGTTCTCATCTTCACCAACACATCCAATTTCCTCGGGAGTCTCAAATCGTATGTCCGCGAGGAAGATGCTGCTGTGATTTTGAAACTCGGTGGTGGCCTTTGTATTGTGATCTTTTGTCTCGATTGGGTCGTTCTCGTCTTGGCTTTCTTGTTGAAGTATCACGCTTATGTCGACGGTGGTGATAGTCGTGGAGGCGTTGCCATGAAGAGAACCGGCAAGGTTCAGAGTGATGAGAATCCCAAGGATTGGCCATGGCCGTTCCAAGTTTGAAATTCGTGTCTTTGTTTTTGTGCGTGGTGAGAATTGTTGAGCTATATCAGTATCAAATGTTGGCTTTTGATCTGTTTCTGTCGGTAGTATTGTGATTTGTTCATTTGTTGTTGTATCTGTCATTGTTGACAATGATTGACTACATATATATAATATGTGTTTCCTAATCTCCAGACCACAAACATTGGAATTGAGTGAAAAATAAACTTGAACTTGAGCGCAAACACTCAACAAAAAAATGAACATGATGTATGAAGAAGAAAGTTGAGGTTTTTACATCATGTCGTCCATTCTCTGTAAACCATAAAGGAAACAAATTCGAAAGTAGAGAAAGAAAAAAAACACAATGCAAAGCAATCTTTTGAATTACAAATTATTAGAATTCAGAGAGACAGACACTACAGGGACTGGATACAAACAGTACAACATATAGAGAACCGGAAATAAATAAATAAAATAGTGAAAACAAAGCAATTCTTTGGATGAGTTCATTAACGGTGATCCAAACAAGGCTTAACACATACTTTATCTACATAATGTGCCAATACAAACATTCTTCTGGCTTCCTCATCATCATGGTGTTGGTGAAGAGGTTGCATCATCCACTACTTGTTTTAAGCCCTGATCTCTCGACCGAAAATCCAGCTGAAAGGTACGTTTCTTGCGGCTTCTTTGCCTCTCCCTTGAGCCCTCTCTTCAATTTTGCGGATCCTTGCAGGCAGTCCACAGAGATAGTCCTGTTCCATGCAATTAAAGAAAGCCAAATGTGAGAATAGGTTTTGAAAGTTTCTTAATGCAAGAATACAGTTACAAACAAACTCAATTGAACTTGGTTTCATTTCGAGTCAAATACTGCAAACCAAAGAAAAGAAAAATTGGTTTCAAGGTTCTAAATGTTGTTACCTGGGCCCTGTGTCCTTCACCAGAAAGGCCTGCCAAGTTCTCCACATTCCACCGTCTCACAAGAAATTCCAGTATATCAGCGTAGTCCCTGGCAGTGTAGACACCAAGCCTCTGGGCCACGGACGAGAAATGCTCAAATAGATTGTCATCGCGACCATCGTACATCAAATGAGCAGGCATTGAGATCTTTTTCTTCATCATGTCAGCAAAGCCGACGATCGTTGTGTCAGGATCAATCTCAAAGAGCTTTTCTACAATCTTGGTGTAAGCTGTTTCATGGCGCTTCTCATCAGCAGCAATGGTGCCGCAAATCTGCGCTAGTTTCGAGTCCCCAAGCTTCTTTGCCAGTCTGGCAGTGTTTCCATGGGAGATGAAGGTAGCTCTTTCTTGAAAAGAAGTGTAGATGAAACCCAGGTAAGGATTATTTTCAGTTTTTGGGTCCTAAGAAACCAATAAACAAGAAAAACAATCAGTACTAAAGATATGATAATAAAACACACAATTAAAGTACATATAGTGGCTTAGCTAAGATAACTCTGTTCATGCTTATCTTCGGAACTTGAGACATAAACATAAGAAGATAATTGATTTTATCTATACTTATTTAGACTATTGTACTAAGGCGACTCACGGTTCAGGCTTCATCAAAATATAAACTAGCCATCTTATATTATAGGAGCTTACCATTCCAGAACCAATCAGGTATTGAATTGTCTTTTCAATCTGCCTCATGTCGACTCTTCCAGAGAGATAAAGATACTTGTTAAGAAGATCACCATGCCTATTCTCCTCCGCTGTCCACGCCCTAGTCCACACTGCCCAAGGAGTAGGACTTGCTCCTGTCTCATCCCTAACACCGTCCAATGTATTAATCATGGTCTGATAGGTCGGAAGAGCTTCCTCCGTGATCATATCGCCAACAAGCACTACAAAGTAGTCATCAGAAAGCTCTTTACACCTTTCTCTTAACTCCTTCACTTGGTCATAGAACCCTTCTGACGCAGCTTCAGGGAGGAAATCAGTCGGCTGCCACGATTTCTCAACAGGTTTTAGGTAAGCCAACAAGTTGTCATTAGCCCATCCTTCTAAGGACTTAAAGATCTCCAGCTTTTGTGGTGGCATCGAATATTTCACTTGAACATGCACCTCTCGAGGAGGTATATACAGTTTGCTTGCATTCGTAACCTCTCTGCAATTGCATGAAAGAAGATTCCGAAATGATCGAAAGTTATTCAGCAAAAATTTATCACAGAAACGAGTAAAAATATATTTTGCAATTTACACAACCACCAGAATTAGATGATAGGGTTCCGTGTCCTTCAGGTAACCATCTTACAAACAAGTTACAGGCTTTAAGACACTTCCAAAAAGAAGATCTCCCCAACACGAGAAAATTCCGTTATTGAAAGCAAAAGAAAAAGACACTAATGCGTGATTCAATCAATGCTAACCATAGATGATAAGAAAGATGTGGGGACAATTGCGGTACAAGACAAGCATGCTCTAGATTACAGATCTTCTGACCAAAACAGTAGCGCCAAAATGACAAGCAATACAAGAAAATTTTCAGACCTAACTTGACCAACTCCAGCATATACACATATACACATATGCTGCATAAACATAGAGAGAACCCCTCCATCTACCTAAAGCAAAGACAATATTAAAAGGCTTTAACATTTTTTTTTCTTCTGTGGAATGTGATTTTATTAAAAGCCTTACTTACACTTGCAATAAAATAACAAGACTGATCAACATTGTAGCCTGATAGGCCAACAACCAAATTAAATTATATTTAATGATAGAAAGGAAACGGAACCATCTAATCCATGCATGCATATGGAAAGTATCATATTTTCGAAGAGAGAGATAACCCACCCACACACACACACAAAGAAAAACACTTGAACTTGTAGAAGAAAGGGAAAAAAAACACAAATTGCCATTTCTCTATTACATGGTTAAGAAAATGCAAAGAGAATTGTTTTTGTTTTGGTGACCAAACATGTCCACAGGTTGAGCAGAAAGCAAACTGAATTCAACAGAAAACGTAATAATGTATGAATCATTTTAGCTGTTCATAGATACGTTGGGAGCAGAGCACACAAGCGTATAATATATACGTATGAAAGAAATAATCTGCATTTGAATACAGAATTTGAGAGAAACAGAGGGTTATATATAAATCAAATGTTAGATCATGATTTATGGCTGCTCAAACTTAAACCCAGAAGAAACAAAGCAAAATGAGGAAAAGAAAATGAAGCGAGAAAACTCACGTAGAGGCGGGACGGATTGTGGAAGCCATTAAAACTCTGGAAGATCTGGAGACACGAGGAAGAGAAGAACGATGATAAACGGATGAGGAAGAGATAACAGCGATCCGATCCATAGCCATAGCCATTTGTTACCCCCCTTCTTTCTTCTTTCTCCCTTTCTTTCTTCTTAACAATGGAGACAATATTGTTGTATTGAGGAAGAAAAACGAAAAACCGAAATTAGAAGATTTCGATGATAACAGAGTGAATTGTGTCTCTATGTATTTAAGGAGGGAAGAAGAAAAGGCGAAGGACGGGAAAGGTGAAGAAACAAACGAGCAAATTCAGAAACTCTGCAACGTGATGTGATATTTTTGCAAAGTGGACATTTAATGCAAAACTCTCTTTTTAACTCTCTTCAATGTCCCTCTAAGGTTGCTTTATTACACGACAATGCCATTATATCTTGTCTGTACTCTCTACCCTTTTCTTCTTTCTGCTTTCTATTGTTGTTCTCATCCTTTTTAATGAAACGATTTTTGATAAGCCCATGGGCCCAGTATAATATACTTATCGTCGCTTTAAAGCCCGGTAGAGCTTAAGTTATTAAAAACAAACAAACACTCGTGGTCGTGGCAAAATCAAGCAAACAAAAACAAAACACTTTCAATAAAATGACGTCATAGCAATCAACGCTTCTTGTTATCTTACAGACTTATACAGCAATAATGGAAAATACCACGAGTTTCGAAATATTATTGATTAACGTAAATGAATCCATAAATTAATAGATGATACGCATTGCACACGAAATGGATACATGTGGTTTAACTTATGTTTCACGACGGAAAATCCGACATGTCTAAGGCACACGGTGGAACTGTTTGGAAGAACTTACGGCTACGATTCACAGTGGATTAGGCTGAAATTTTACGGTTTATCAAGATAGAAGTCATGTTTTTACCACAAACATTATTTATTTATTTGTTTGGTTAAATATATTGTTTATTATTTATAGTTCCACGTCTCTACCAAACACCCAGCTAAATGAGACCGAGCCCTTTGACTGGCGTTTGACCCTGTCGCTGGCTCTTTCCTCTAACCTCTTGATCCTCTGCGGCAAGGTGCACAGATAATCCTGTGCTCTCCTTCCTTCCCCTGATAACCCTGAGCCCAAACTCTCCACCTTCCACCGCCGCAGAAGAAACTCGAGGATACCAGCGTAATCCGCCGCCGTGTAAACTCCGATTCTCTGCGCCACGGCGGCGTAGTGATCAAACAGATCGTTGTCTCTTCCGTCGTGCATAAGGTGAGCCGGCATTGTGATCCGCTTCTTCATCATGCTCGCCAGCGCCTGAACCGATCCGTCGGGGTCGATCTCGAATAGCTTCTCCACGATCTTCGTGTAAGCAGTCTCGTGACGTTTCTCGTCGGCGGCGATCGTGCCGCAGATCTTAGCGAGGTTCACATCGCCGTAGGTCGTGGCTAACCTCGCCGTGTTGCCGTGAGAAATAAATGTCGCTCGCTCTTGGAACGAAGTGTAGATGAATCCATTGTAAGGATTGTTTTCAAATTTCGAGTCCTAACAAAATATCAGCAACCAGCGTGAGTATTCGCTAACTAATATCGAAACTATAAAATTTTAAATTCCGCAAAATGATGTAAAAAATATATATATATTGCCACAGAAAAACTTTAAAACTTATGAACAATCCTTTTTTTATACAATAATAACAAACTAGAGGCAGTAAGTAAAATAGACGCCAAAAAAAAAACTCTTTAAAAAAAAAATTATATATATACCTCTGTTAAAAAAAAAAAATTGGAATGAGCTCAGAAACTAATCAAATTAGTATCGAAAAACTTTAAGATATAAGGAAAATTCTCGAAAAAATATCGAAAACCTCCAACAGAAACCGATTATATATTTTCATCGGAGCCAAAAAAAATATCATACGTTTAGCAAGAAAAAGTCGTCTTATTAAGAAAATCGAATCTTTATTTTAAAACCCTTTAATAAAAACGAATGCCAACAAAATAATAAAGAAAATCGAATACTTACCATACCAGAACCGATTAGATATTGTATAGTCCTTTCAACATGTCGCATATCAACACGACCACTTAGATAAAGATATTTGTTAAGCAAATCACCGTGACGGTTTTCCTCCGCCGTCCACGCTCTGATCCAAACCGCCCACGGCGATAAACTCCCACCGGTTTCATCCTTAACGCCGTCGAGTGTGTTTAACGTCGTTTGATACGTTGGAAGTGCTTCTTCCGTGATCATATCTCCGACAAGAACGACAAAGTAATCGTCAGGAATCTCCTTTGTTCGTTCTCTGATCTCTCTGACTTGGTCGTAGAACTCGTCGTCGGTTTCCGGCGCCGGCAAGAAGTCTTGTGGTTGCCACGAATCTTCGACCGGTTTTAGATACGGTAGTAGTTTGTTTTCCGCCCAATTCTCCATTGATTTGAAGATCTCGAGCTTCTCTTGTGGTATTGTGTGTGTTATTTGATTATTTACTTCTTTGATGGGTCGAAAATGACTGCACGTTTCGTTCTTATTCCTATAAAGAAAAAAATGAAATTAAGTACCAACAACAGAAATGGGTCCTTCGTACTGTCTTAAGAGATCTGCGATATCGTTTTTTAGAGTACGAAACTAAATTATACAATTGAAAAAGAACAAAAAAACTCTCGAAGCCCCAAAGAAACCATAAATTATATTTACAAAAAAAGCCATAAAATATTTTTAAACCATGCATCATGCATGTATGTAGTTTGACACACACTATTCATCTGTTTTAATTTTACTAATTAGAAAAATGAACAATAGACAAGTTACTAATCTAATAACTTAGCCTTTTTTAGTAGCTAGTTTCAATGCCTCTGTCCTAAAAAAATATTATATATAAACACACTTTTTGGACTACATATATATATGTTATATATATGATTGGTCCATTCCTGTTTGCTTTATGTGGAGAGTGGAAACGTTGTGTCACTGTTTCCAGATTGGAGATTGGATTTCTAATTACTTTAGTAAGATTATACAGCGACAAGATAGATTTTCTTTATTTGATTTCCAATAATTTTGCATGGTGGGTGAAATTGTATTTTTTAAAAGACAACTCAGCTTATTAAAGTAGAATGGTACTTGTTGCCTGGTAAATATAATTTACCTAACCATTTTCCGATTAAAACTAACTTGTAAATCAATCGTGTTAATTATCTAAAGTATCTTTGTAATATGATTTTGTCTTTTACTATTATAGTAGTATCTTTAAGAGAATCAATCAAATATATCTCTACTCTTAAGGTCACCTAATAATGACTAATGTCACGATCCGTGTGAGAACAAACACCAAGCAATGCATGTGTACGCACACACTGGAAAGTTAAAGGTATAGTGATTCTGCAGTATAAAAAAAAGTTTTCAGGTGGACCAAAAAAAAGAAGTTGACATCATGATACGAATGATGAATTAGCAAAGATACATGGAATCCAATGTATCCCAAACAGTATTTTAGTCCCATTTGACGTAACAATAATGACTTTAAATAAACGTATAATGTATTTATATGCTCATGTAAGACCTCAGATCGTGAGTAACGAAAATACGAAATAAAACGTTAAACCTCGGTTGAGCAGCCACATTAACGAAACTGCATAATAATTTATTTATTTATTTAGTAGTGTTTAAAATTGACGGAAAATGATATTTGATTTTAGATAATTACGCGATAAATAGAAAACAACGAGACCGAGAATGATATTCAGGTTATCTAAACCCTACCAAAATGTTCATGTATATCTAAACTAAAAAAAAAGGAATAAATGAAATCGAAGATCTAATATAATTAAGTATTAACACACAAACACACAAAAAATGGCGAAGAGATTGTACATAGCAGGGTTCGTGGTGACGCACGAAACTCGAAGAAGACGAGGAGAAGAAGATCCCAAGCCACGGTGAGGAGAAGTTATCGACGCCGGCTTCTGCGTCATCACCGGCGAGGTCAAAAGCAAAGCCATCGACATCTCCGCTCTCTGTTTCTCTCTCTCTCCCCAACAGATCTCTTTGATTCTTTCTCTCTCTCTCTCGTGCTTGCGCGTTACAAGGAGGAATATCTCTCTCTATATATACACGAAGAGTTGACTTGAGTTGGAGTGTTCCGTCTTCTCATTTATTATTTTAATCTTTGATTAATTGTAGATTTATACTAGTATTAATCCTGCAGTACTCCGTAAGCAACCATGGACAACTGTTTAGCTTTTAATCTATCTCTCATTAATTCGTATGTTTTAATAAATTATTTGAAAGATTCATCTAACTTCATAAATATAGTTTGATGTATAACTCCCGTAAGAGAAGCCATTTTTCCTGGGAAAAAAAAAACAAAAACAAAAGAACTTAAACAGCATTAACTAGAGATATTTGAAAAACACCTCACTAGATATTATTTTCAGATATTTACGAACTAGAGATAGTCAATAAAAAATCATTGTTTCATTTATTGCCTAAAAAGTCTTCACTGGTGATCTATTATGGAGTAGTATTTTATATGAGCATTTACAGGGAAAACTCTTTTTAAGTATACTCCCTTTTAACGTAACTATAGTTTCTGAAGAAATAGACATTCAAAACCATGGAAAATAGGTTCTTCATTTTAGAAATAGATAACAAACAAAAGGGAGACATGAATCATGAAATATAATTTGTTCACAAAATATACCAAAGGTTTAGATAGCTAAGCCGTTTTAGATAATTAATTTTTGACAATATAAAATTAGTAATTTAATTGCTTAATCAATTTTTTATACAGGCTGTTACTAAAAAATGTATCATAAAACAAAATTTGCTTTTTTATTGATTTACTGAATAACGAAAATATGAAAACAAAAATACATTATTAATTAATTTAATATTTAATTGTTTATCATTCTATTTGATAAGACTTAATAAGTAAAACTATACAATCAATTTCTTTACATATAAAATTTTATTCGTCAAAGAAAATTATTTAAATTTATGATAATTTACGTTATATTAGAATAATAATTATTCATTGTATTTATCGAACATAAGAACAATTTTGTTCTTCTTTTTAGGTATCTGATGATTTTTAATAAAGTTTGTTTTGGTTTTGTAACGTATAACCGTTACATAAAATTTATAACTTTAATAAAACTTTATATAAAAATATTAAGATAAAAGAAAAATAAATTAAATGATTTGATTTTTTTGTTTTTTAATTTATAATTATAAAAGTAATTTAATTTTGTTTTTTATCTAAAATTTCTTATTATAAAAATATGTTTTATTTTTGTAAAATGAGATTATCACGTAAAATACATTTAAAATGATAAAAGTAAATTTACTAATAAATATCAAAAAAAAATTTAGTCAGTTCAAAAATAAATTTGTATATAACCCAAAACAAATTTTAAGTTTTGAATGCATAATGAATTAACATTGTTAAATTGTTATTAATATTATTTTATATGAACCGAACAAGATAGTTATTTCCAATAACTACACATATGATATACATATAAAATAAATAATGTTTGTGTTCGTTTAATCATATATATATATCATTTCAAAGTTTTATAAGATTTAGAGAATTTAAAGTTTTAATTTACTTGTTTATATGAAATTAATCCAAATCTTAATTTAAGAATTTAAAATGGATAACTAGAACCAAAAGAAAAAAAACTGGATTTGAAGAGTATAGAGTATAGACAGAGTAAAACACGGGCCAGTGGCAAAATAAAATAAAAAAGTAGAGTAAATTCCTGGTACCAAAGTACCAAACCCCCATTTTTGCTAACGATTATTTCCACATTACTTGTTTCTAAGAGTTTTAGATAACTATAGTTAATCGTATGTATGGTTTATAAGCATTATAAAATCTTGAAAGCAGGTACAAGTTTTTTTATGCATATACATTCAGGTTATCTTTCCTAGAACATCTACAACCATAAATTTACTTATACGATTAGTATGAAACCAAACAGAAAAATAAAAAGATAAGTCATATTACGCAAACATCGATTTCAAAGTTCTATTTCCTTTCTAAAACTTACCAGAAGAAGTATCTTTTGGATGAAAAATTAAAGCAAAGGAATTTTGCCAAAAAGTAATGTCCAATATTAGAAAAATACTAATATAACCACGACATTGGTTTGGTAGCAAATTAGCCAACGTTACCACAAAATCAGTTGTAAATTTGATATCATGCTTTTTTTAGAAAATAGTGGAGAACAGAAGTTTTATCAATTCCATATTGATATAAAACATAATTACAGAATTAACCTTTTGTGTTTATTTTAGCACTGTTGTTTGATGATCCATCTCAGCTTTATTCGTACTTATTATATATGATAAATGTTTTTATAACTTTTGTCCAATAATAAAATAAAATTGTAACCAAATTAGAAATCAAATTAAATCACTTTTGGAACAACAACTAGATCGAACATTAGACTACCTAACACTTTAATTTACTGATATGTCTTTTATTAATTATTCTATTTGTTTATATAAAAGCAAATGAAAAATTTTCAGCTAAAATAAGGTTTTACATATTTGGAAATATTCCCGATATAATTGAAACCAACCAAAATGTAAATTTCATTCAACAACAAAATAAAAAAATATGAGAAAAAATAAACTGACTCGTCTTTTTATTAAAAATTTTGGAATCCTATTTTTTTAAAAATGACTAATAATAATCTAAATGAATGATAAAATAAAAATCTCTGGTTTATATTTGGTTTTAAAATTTCACAAACCAAAAAACATGTGCGTGTAAATGACAGGTTGAACATTTATAGGTAAAATGAAAACATGTGCGTATAATGCGATACGATAGTGGGAGGAGCTAATCAAGACAATATATTCGTTTCTCATTAACATATTCTAGCGATTGTTTGTTAATTTGAAATGCTAAATGTTCTAGTTACTAATCGTCCAATACCTTGTCAAATTTTCTGCTAAATTAACAGCTACAAAACGAACAGAATTTAGTTGTTATCGCTGATCATCAACACCATTAAAACGTGCAATGAAACACATTGTTGTCGTTGTCCGCTATTGCCAACAACTCGAAAACGAACACAACCATATTTAGATTACAGGGACAAGACCTACATTGACCGAATTAGAAACAAGGTGCTGAAAGGAGACAACCAGGAGGCAAAATTATCTTACTCTCATCATGCCATTATGGGCACTAATAATCCACGTCGGACATTCCAACAAGACGAAGGTAGAATGACTTATGCATCGCGTTGCGACGTAACCTCATACCGTCAAAATGTCAAAAATTTTCTCAGAATTGAATTAAAGCTATAGAGAATCAAAAGCACAGGCAAATAATCACCTTTTATTGGTTTTATGGTATAAAAGATAATTTCTGATTAAGTTAATTAACATATTTGGATCAAAATAAATTTGAATCAAGCAGAAATACTAACCCGGGTCGCGTGAAAGCCAGTCTTGGATTATTCGTATTCCGACCCGGTTATAATACACCCGTTTTAAAAGTCACGCGCTCGGGAATAACATGAGTTAACGGGCCCACATCCCTATGTTGATACATTCAGTTAATGATAACGTTAACGTCACAGCTAAGCTAAAGTACTCCGATTCGATAAAAAATGACAGCTTATAAACGGCGTTTGCTCACAAAAAGAATAAAAAAAGAGCAAAAGGAGCGAGAGTTAAACCCCCCAAAATTGCACCACCATGACCACCGTCTCATCCGCTTCCGCCGCCGTAACGGAAGGCGCGAAGGCCATCACGCCGAGGTGGACGAATAACGGAAGAAATGGAAAGCTGCGAGTGATGTGTAGGTACGGCGGTAGCATAGTTTCGCTTCCGCAGGCGAAATCGCCGCGCTACGTCGGCGGAGATACTCGGATCGTCGCCGTTCCTCCGTCGGCGGAAACGAGCTTAGCTTCGCTGGTTAACCACCTTGCGGTTACGCTGGGAATCTCTTATGATTTCAAGGTGAAATATCAGCTCCCTGATCAGGAACTGGACTCGCTTATCTCCGTGGCGACGGATGAGGATGTTCAGATCATGATGGAGGAACACGGATATCTCTCCTGCGAGTCCTCGATTCCCAAAAACCGTATCCGATTGTTTATTTTCCCTTGGAAAGCTCAGATGAATGAAGGCGGCGCGAGTCAGGGAGATCCGGCGGCGGATATTGATTGGCTTGGAATCGGAGAGTGCAAGCCTACTCGCGACGAGTTGACTCAGCCGGTGCTTCAGCACCCAAAGACTGACTCGTGGTTCGTAGACGCCTTACAGAGCGCGGAGATGATGCAGACTGGGCAAAATAATAGCGGAAGTAGCAGCGGAAGCGGAGATGGTAACGGCGGGATTTGCGGACAGGAGTCCATGATGCTCGACACCAATTCCTCCTTTGGCTCCACATCATCCTCGGTTTCTTCCAGCAATTTACCTCCGATGAAAAGCACCAACACATCGAATTCGCAGGTCAAGTTTGCGCCAATAGAATCGCTGACAAGGTATGCTTTAACTAACTGCCTCATTTCAGCTATGTTATCGCTTTATCGACCAGCTTTAAGCGTACGCGTTCTCAAACTTGCACACAATTTGTTGTCTCGGAAATGCAATGTGCACTGTGTTTAGCCAGAGATGAGCCTGGTAGTGTTGCAGAACTAGTTTAAATGCGAGGTGATATAAAGGCTATGTCTTGACGTGATGTTGAAACGAAAACATAATTATTGAAGTGATCCTGTTCTTGAATGTTGGTTTTCTTCTAAATATATTATCTGTGGAATCAGTTCATAGGCTAGGCAATCAGTAGCTTGTGCTTGTCTTGTTTTGCGGTTGTGTAAGGACCTTGTGTTGTGGTGTGATTCCTAATTCCTAGAGCATCAATGCGCTTGGGGGTATGTTATACCTTTTGTTGTATTCAACAACGCGTAAGCTGCATTTCTTCTAGTATTTGAATTTGAGTCGTGTTGTGTTTCTAAGGATTTTATATATTAACTGATACTTTAACTGATACCATTCTTCCTTTTCTTCTTACTTTATAAACAGCGACAATACTGCAGTCACCCCAATCTCTTCTCACGAGCTACCGACAAGCCCTCATATTTTGGAGACCAAATCATCTTCAAACCTGTACGAGGCTGAGATAAACAAACCTGTTCCGATCCCAGTTTCGGGGTATCCACCATTTCTGAACCAAGCTCACCAACATATCCATGTCGTTTACCCTGGACATCCTTACATTACAGGAAACTCACCTATGACATTGCCTGCCACAGCATACCATCACATGAACCACATGCATTATCAGCTCCCGCCACAGCCATACCCAATCTATTATGTTCCAGTTGAGCAGTACAGTTCGAGGCCCGTTCAAGCACAGCCTGTGAAACTCAGCACCGTTTTAAACACCCACCAATTTGATTCCCCAGTGGCTCGCACCAGCAGCCCTCAAGCTCCAGAGTTGTCCTCACAGGTTTACCCTCCACCCACACCCGTTGATTCTTCGGTCCAAACATCAAGTGAAGCTGCTGTTAGTACTACATGTAGAGATGATTTCATCTATAACACTGACCTCGATGACGATACAGCTCGTGCTCAGATTTACAAATCTCAGCCACCTGCTCCCATAGTATCGTCTCAGTTCCAAACCATGATGCTGACTGAAGCTCTCGGTCAGCCACGCACCCACAACGGTTAAGAGTACTAAAAATCAAATATTATGTTGCTGCAGTTTCAGGTATTTGGTTTTACAGTTTTGTTTGGTTCCCTCATATATACACGCGTCTGCTTTTTGTCTCCTTCACTCAAGGTGATCCTTGTTTCACCTTCTTTCACTCACTTGGTTGTTGTAATGCTCTATCACATGATTATGATCTTTTATGTCTTTTTTTTTTCTTCTGCAGTTTACAGTTTTTTTTTCTTTCCCGATACATTTTATAAAGAAACTTGTTATATGATTACTTTATTTTTTTGGCCCGGTAAGAGCCTATTGTATTTCATAAGGTGAATCTATTACGATAATTTATTTGTTAACCCGCAGGATAATGATGTAAATTGCGATTTAATCTTCTTCTATTTTGCTATGTTAATAAACCAAAAAATTGCATCATACCTGAGTACCTTTTTAAATTTAAAATTCCACCATTTTGCAGTGTAATTTAGCATTTTCTCCTTTTTTTGCAGCATTCAACGAAAAAGAATAAACACTTTTTAAGTTTTTATTAAACAAAAACTGTTGACTTTTCTCGAGCATTTGCAAAATCGCCTAGGCACGCAGGGACACACGACGAATTTGCCTATTCGATAGATTGGGATCTGAACCGTCCACGTGTCTCTTAAAGCTCATTATTTACTTACCGGAATCTCTGATTCAACGAGATCCACACTATTAACCACTACACTGTCGCACCTGATTGCTAGCACCGTCACTCCCTTCCGGAGAGAGATTCATCGGCGAGAACAGTGACACGATCTGGTGAATCGAAACCAATCGTGCAGTAGATTAAATTCGAGATAGAAATTTTGAATTCTCTTTCCGAATGCACGGCACGGTGATACTGGAACGAAGGAAGGGTTTCCTCTGATTGGGTTTTAGGATTCCCGTGAAAGGAAGAAGAAACATAAAATGGACGCAGAGCGATCGTCGTTGTGCAACTTTGTTGTGAACTTCCTGATGGAGGAGAACTACCTCTTAACGGCGTTCGAGCTTCTTCACGAGCTCCTCGACGATGGCCGCGATGCCCAAACAATTCGCCTTAAGGAGTTCTTCTCCGATCCGTCCCGTTTCCCTCCGGATCAGATTTCTCGGTATAATTCGATTAGAGGTTCGCCATTTCTTCGCCTCGTGTTTGTATTGTACACTCGCTGGTGAATATCCGTCTGCTTCACATTGTTACTTTGTTCTGTTTGTCACTTAAAACTGTCAGATCGTTCTTGTCAGTAGGTTGAGTTTCGTTACGTTTAGAGATCTTTTTGGGGCTCTCTTGTATCATGTGAAGAAATTAGCTCCCTTGTTTTGGTCTGACTTAATGCAGAAAACAGCTGAATAGTCATGAACATGTTTTCTATGACTGGGGTGATATCATAATAGGGTTTTTTGAAGGCTTTAGGCTTTCTTAAACATCATGGTTGGTATCTAGTAATTGTTACCCTGCAATGCAGTTGCGGACCCACAGAGTTTGCTGGAGGAGAAAGAAGCGTTATCGGAGAAGCTAGCTATCAGTGAATATGAATTTCGTCTAGCACAGGAGGATATTACAAGATTGAAAACTGAAGGACTCAAGAAATCTGATTGTTCGATTGACAAGTTAAAAGGTATTTTTACACTGAAATATTTTCTTTCGACTCTCTTCTCTTCTAGGGAATCCTCTGCTTAGATGAATGTGTGTGCGTACACCATTAAGTCATGCTTCGTGCCATGAAGTCAGTAAGTAGGGTTGCTTAATTTCCATCGACCAGTTGGGGAGTCTACCTGACTTAAGTAAAATACTACAGCTTCATATATCTTAGAATCACATGCAGGCACTTGAATGCATGGAGACGTCTTTTTCTGCAATAAGTAGCTGCTTCAGTTCCCATTAGTTAGCCATCTCCTTTCTTTTATTTTCTCCAGGGACCTCTTTCCTGCATATGTATTATTCTCTATGCAAACATAATTTATAATGCATATCAAGTTTTTAATGGTAGCAACAAAATAACCAAACCGTGTCCTCTACTGTTTGTAATTTCCCAGACTTGGACACAGATGAGTTAGGAGACAACAGGCCAGAAATTCAACGGAAAAAGAAAGATTTTTCCTTCACCGATATAGGGCCTTTGAAGAACAATGAACGTCGAGACCTAAACTGTGCAGTGAAAGAATATCTTCTTCTAGCAGGGTACAGACTTACCGCGATGACATTTTATGAGGAGGTATCTTATGCCATGTGTTTATACCTTTCGTGCTTACTGAGATATACCTTGTTTTAATTTTTGTATCTTTGATCTTCTCTGTGTTTTGAACCGCCGCAAACACCATTTTAGAATCTTGATTAGCTATTTGTGCTATCGCCTATGACTCACTGCCACTCCACCTTGGAATTTTTATAATGAAGGCTGAGTAAGAGTAATGGGATCTTTTTAGTAACCAATTCATTTATAAACTGTTTAGCTTTTGTAACTCTTTATGGTGAAGCAGTCTAAGACTTTTGTTTCGTCCGAATATTGACTGTTTTCAACATTTTAAACCCACAAAAAGGGAGAAGATATTGACGTTTCTTTTCTGGCAAGATAGTATATTTTTTCTTAAAATTCAGAAGGAGAAAGTTCATAAGCTACTGACATTGTCTTGTGTTTGAATAAGAAATCGTTGAGTTTTAGAAACTATTTCCTTAATTCAGTCGACCGGAACTAAGTTTCAGGTCGGAATTGTCTCCAACTCCTGAAGGAGAAACAGAAGTGTTTGACCTAATGACTGCGCTGATATTGTATATGAAACAGCTCCATAAATACTATGTATGATCTGTTTATCTCAGGTGACAGACCAGAACTTGGACGTTTGGCAGGACAGTCCAGCGCGCGTTCCTGATGCCTTGCGCTATTATTACTATCAGTACCTTTCATCAACTTCAGAGGCAGCTGAGGTTATATCCTGAACTGATGCTGTCAGAAAGCTACCTTGAAACTTGTGTTTAAGTGTATCTTTTTGTATTTGAGAATCGCATTAACCATTTAATTGCACTTGAGGATATGCGAGAATAAAAAGCCACCAAAATGTTCTGTATGAATTTGAATTTCTCATGGTTCATAATTTTTTGGATGCAGGAGAAAATAGCCATGCTTCAGGAAAATGATTCATTGAAAAAAGAGATTGAGAGGCTAAACAAAGAAAAGGATGGGCTACTTGAGAGCAAAGAAAAATTCGAAGAGCAAATCAGTGCTTTTAACAAGTCTACTGAATCACTTCAAAAGGATCTTAGGGACAGAGAAAAGCAGGTAGTCTTTTCTTTTATAGACTGGATTTCTCAAAGAAGCAGACACTTCTATATCTGGAAACGTAAATACCTGAAATGACACTGATAGTATTCAGGTGCAAAGTTTGAAGCAGTCCTCAGAGCATCAAAGGAGGAATCTCAATGACTGCAGAGCTGAGATCACATCTCTTAAAATGCATATTGAAGGGCTTCGTGCTGGTCAATATGTGTCAGCTGTTAAAGTTGATGCTGTTCAATCCCAATCCGTGGAAAATGTCGAGAAACAGGTAAGCTCTCTGCCAGAGGAATTTGAGAAACCAGCAATGGAAAAGGATGGCGGTTTGAGTTCTGCGAGTTCTATTCCTGTTGAGCACGCGCACACACAAACAGAAGACGTTCTGATGGAGGAAGAGATCAAAAATATAATTCCTGATCAAAGAGAGGTGGCAGCAGAGGCCAGCAGTGTATCTTATAAAGCCTTGAACAGTACTTTGGAGAACCAGAAAGAAATAGCAAACTATTTGTTAAGTCCATCAAATGGTAATTTTTCGCCCAGAGACCTTGATAGCATCTTAAAAGTGGATTCTGGAATTGGTCGTGACTCTAATTTAAAATCGGAAGCAAATGGTGAAGCTACTTCTGAGGAAACGGTATGTCCTGAACATCTTATTATTAATGATCTAGTAGAATACTTTTGAAAGGCACCTATCTTGTCATCAGCAAACTTGGTAGAGGTCGATGTAGCTGTCTCCTTTCCTTACGCTGTGCTAGTGCTATTTTTGTGTCAACATAATGTAGTATGGGATGTTTGAATATTCTTTTCTCCATTCCACTACAGGGTTTAGGAACAATTCAGATACTTGCAGATGCTTTGCCGAAGATTGTTCCATATGTTCTGATAAACCATCGAGAGGTACGAGTGCTTTTTTTCAATATTACCATTCAGTATGGTGGATGGAAGATAACTGATCTGGTTTATTTGACCATTAGGAACTCCTTCCCCTGATGATGTGTGCAATTGAGCGGCATCCAGTTAGTAGTACAAGAGATTCCTTGACCCATACACTGTTCAACCTGATCAAACGTCCAGATGAGCAGCAAAGGCGGATTATTATGGATGTAGGTTACTGTTTAACTTAGAAGCTTTCTTTCTACGACTTGTAAAAATTTTGAGCTTGAACCCTTTAACTGTTTATCTCAGGCATGTGTTAGCCTATCGAGGAATGTTGGGGAAATGAGAACAGAAACAGAATTGCTTCCACAGTGCTGGGAACAGGTAAATGCTACTCTTGTGTTTACAAGTTGTCTGCCTCTGCTTTAACAATGTGTGTTATTTTCTTGATAGGAATGATTACATGCTGGTTTTGTCTATTTCAGATAAATCATACATATGAAGAACGCAGGCTGCTAGTTGCTCAATCATGTGGGGAGCTTGCAGAGTATGTCCGCCCTGAGATACGCGACTCTCTTATTTTGTCAATCATACAACAACTTATAGAAGATTCTGCAACAGTTGTCCGAGAAGCTGCCGCTCATAATCTTGCGTTGTTGCTTCCTTTATTTCCGAACACAGACAAATATTTCAAGGTCAGCTTCACTAAATTTGCTTCGTAGCACTGTGGAAAATAACTCTAACGTGGTATGACTGACATGGCTGCAGCATAAGCTCTGAAAACAGGCTAATAGAAGTTCCGTTAATTTTAATAAAACCGAAAAGCTACAACACCAGTTTCCTGTTTGTTTATTAGGTTGAGGAGATGATGTTTCAGTTGATATGCGATCCATCTGGCCTGGTAGTTGAAACCACACTGAAAGAGCTACTTCCTGCTGTGATAAAGTGGGGTAACAGGCTGGATCATATCTTGAGGGTTCTTCTCTCTCACGCATTGAGCTCCGCTCAGGTATAGACTCGATACAATTCCCGTTTTAAGATTGTGGTTGGGAGTGGTTGTTTGCTATAGCTCTTTCATTTGCAGCACTGCCCACCCCTTTCGGGAGTTGAAGGGTCATTGGAGTCTCATCTACGAGTTCTTGGTGAACGAGAGCGATGGAACATTGATGTCCTACTAAGAATGCTGATGGAGTTGCTGGCAGCTGTACACCAGAAGGCAATGGAGACGTGCCCGTTCCCTTCTACCGGAAAGTCAGAAGAGTCTGCTGTCTCTGTTTCCTTGCTTGAGACCTATGCCGAGTAAGCTTCTTCACTCCCTCAACAATCTTGACCACAGAAAGCTTTTCTAGTCTCTGACACCTTGTAGATAATAATACTACGTCGTATCTAACTGGAATGTTGACCAGGGGACGTTCTGAGTGGCCTATGTTTGAATGGATGCATGTTGATTGCTTTGCTAACTTGTTACAATTGGCATGTATGTTACCCCAGAAAGAGGACCATTTGAGAAATCGCATAACAAAGGTCTGGATTGTGTTCTCTTATCTGTTATTGATCTTAGAAGTATTAACACTAATATCCTAAAATTTCTGCACTGATTTGCAGTTTCTCTTGGCTGTTTCTGAACGTTTTGGAAGTTCCTACCTAACCCACATTGAGTTACCGGTGTTCTTAGTGGCCGTTGGAGATGATGAGGCTGATCTTCGGTTTTTACCTTCTGCAATCCATCCAAGGATAAAAGGTTACCTATTTGCTGGATATATAGCGGCACGGAAATTTCTAAACAGGGTCTGACATAGCTTCTTGTTTTTCTTCAGGCCTGAAACCAAGAACTGCGGTAGCCAATAGACTTGCCACTCTATGTATTCTACCGCTTCTTTTGGCAGGAGTTCTTGGTGCACCAAGTAAACGTGATGAGTTAACCAACTTCCTACGCCAACTCTTAGTCGAGAGAAAAACAAAGGAAAACCAGTCATCCAAGCACAACAACGAGGTTTTGGATGCGGTTCGCTTCCTTTGGTGCGTTCTTCTAAGCTTCCATTGTTTATTATCGTTTCCTGGAACTGTTTCTTCTTACCAATGAATATCTCAAACATTGCAGCACATTTGAAGAACATCATAACATGATATTTGGCATTTTGTGGGAAATGGTCGTTGACTCCACTGCAGAACTCAAAATCAACGCTGCTAAGTTATTGAAGACCATCGTAAGCTTCTCCACAACACACATTCCACTGTTTTTTCCCAATTTTGTATTTATAGAAGCTTTTTGTTATTAACTTGTGCAATAGGTTCCATATATTGACGCAAAGGTTGCTTCTGGCAATGTTTTACCTGCCTTGATCACTCTCGGCTCAGACCAAAACCTAAATGTGAAGTACGCAAGCATTGATGCATTTGGATCTGTAGCACAGCATTTCAAAGTCGACATGGTAATGCACGAATGCAGAGTAAACTCTTAAATATCTGAAGATCTCGTATTTATGAGCTAATCAAATCGGATATTTTGCAGATTGTTGATAAAATCCTGGTCCAGATGGATGCTTTTCTCGAAGATGGTTCTCATGAAGCTATAATCGCTGTCATTCGTGCACTCTTAGTTGCTATTCCGCACACAACAGAACGGCTTCGAGATTATCTTTTGTCCAAGATTTTCCAACTTTCAGCAAGTCCAAGCTCTTCAACAGACGTAAACCGTCGCCGAGAGAGAGCTAACGCTTTCTGCGAAGCCATTCGTGCACTCGATGCAACCGGTAAGAGTATCAAAATCAAAACTTTCTTCTTTTTTCCTTCTTACATATCTTATTGTTCCAAGATTAACTCATTTTTGTTTGAAAACATTTATGAAGATCTGTCTCCAACAAGTGTCCGAGAATACCTCCTTCCAGCGATTCAGAACCTATTTAAAGATGCAGACGCGCTTGATCCAGCTCACAAAGAAGCTTTAGAAATCATAATGAAGGAGAGATCAGGTGGGACACTTGAAGCAATCAGCAAAGCCATGGGTGCTCACTTGGGGATTGCATCATCTGTCACTAGCTTGTTTGGGGAAGGTGGCTTGTTGGGGAAGAAAGAAGCAACCGAAACCACCACGGTTGCACCGTCATCACCTACACTTCAAGGACCTGATTCACCAAAGGCGGTGGCTCCTGCGACTGAAGACAACAGATTCAGACGTATCATGAGAGGCAACTTCACTGAGATGCTAAGGAGTAAAGCCAAGAACCCAGATGATACACCGCCACAAAATCACTAAACTAAATAGAAACCAGGTTTATTTAATATCTTTACTACATATATACATCCAGAAATAAAATCATGTTCTTTTGTTTTTTGGCTTGCTGATTTTTATATTTTTATTTAGGAAGAAGAGTGAGATCACATCCATTTATTTTTTGGTAGTTAGAGCTAGGGCAGTTTTGTTCTATCTCCCCTTTCCCCTTCGTGAACTGTCTATAACTGTCTCCTTTTTTTTTTTGTACCTAATGCAGTGTTATTCTTGGAATATTGAAAGCATATGAATGTAAATGTTGGGTTTTGAATTTCATTGCGAATTTTTAATGTAACTAGGCCGTTCAGTATTTTATTGTCTTCAAACGCTTTATGTGTGTTTTCGGGTAATGTTGTTTAAACGTTTTCGACAAGACTGAGGAATTGTGTGAGTAGAACGATTATAAAACATTTATAGAACGATTATAAACTTGGTTGATATACAGTAAACCGATTTGAATCATGGTTTATGTTTAAATTGGTTTGGAACTTTATAATTTGTGGAGAAATGAGTTTTGAACTTTTTGGGAATGGAGAAATAGGTCTTTAACTTTCATATGAGGTGGATTTGGGATTAGGCTCAAACTTGATGTGCAACTAATGCTATATGAAAATTTGTAGGGGGAAATAGATCATCAGCCCAATTTTATTTGATTCTACTAATAGCGCAGTGTGATAAGACACGACGAAAGCGGTCTGGACAAAATCGGTCGATTATAGACCACAAGTTTTGGGCTTTTTGGTGTATGTAATATAGAGTGGGCCTCGTATGCGTGTTTAGGCTTCCGGTACGGTTAAATGACAAATGGAGAGAGGGTCTCGAAATAAAAACTCTTTATTCCGACAACCGGTTACACTAAACTCTGTCAGGTGTGTTTTCAAACATTTTTCTACTTAATATCCGAAACCAACTCTACTTAGAGAGAGTACTTACTTTTTAGTCTTGTGTCATTTTTTAAAGATATTATTTAATTAACAATTAGATTAAATAATATCAAGTAGGGACTGTACTAACTTTTTGACATGACGAAAAATCTCCCGATTGCAAATCATAAAACATAATTTTACCAGATCGTTACATATTAATCTATCCATATCCTTTTTTAATAATTTTAAAGTGATTTATATAAAGAATTCGCCGTTACTAAAGTTGCTAACTTCTCGCATTCCCCATAATTTGTGTCACAGACAAAACAAAAAAAAAGGAAAGGGAAGGAGGAGGGGCAATTGGTGATCATCTCGATCCACCGTTTGGATCTCACGATGTCATTCTCCGGACTACACAAATTCAAACTGTTCGCGGCAAATCGTAGCTTGGAGGCATCCGCCGCCACTAACCCCTCCATGAGTCCGACGAAGAGTCCTTTATTTCATCTCCGGCGACGCAAAACCCTGCGGATGTTATTCGAAAAGAGCTCCGACAGCCGCAGACGGAATCTCCGTCAGATCCTTGAGGATTCGCCGGAATATGATGGAAATTCCGGGAAAAAGAAGAGGGGAAACCACCGTCCTAGGCGTAAATTAAAAGAGCTGATGGTCACATCGCCGTCTCCGCCGTTTGATGATAGGGAAGAGATAGACGGCGGTAGAGAAGTGAGGAGCGGCAATTTGCCGGTAACAGTCGGTTCCGTTACGTCCAACGGTGACGACAGAGAGTTAATGGCTCGACGATTCGGTTCCTCCGGTTCGGTTCAGTCATTTCGGTTCAGGATTTTGAGAAAACCTTGGCGACCAGTTCTGGTTTCCATTCCTGAACAATAAAACCTTTTTTTTTTTTAATTCTTCTTGGTTGCTAAAAAGGCATAAAAAAAAAAAAAACCTTTTCTCCGTTTTAATTTCTTATATATTTTTCTTTTCATACAAACATATAAAATGTTTATTGTTAAAATGTCATAGTTTCCATGGCCGTTTTGCTGTTCTAGCTGCGATGATAAAATTTGCGGACTTACTAATCTATACTCTGCGATTTTAATTATATTGACTTGAGATTGCTAATACCAGTAAATGGAGAAATGGTCCGGATTAAAGTCAATAAATAAAGAAATTACGAGCAAAACAGAACAAATGTTTGAGTTACATTATAACTTTCTTTTTAATATTGGATCTAGTGAATCTTTTGAATAGAACGGGACAAACTTACCACATGGGGTAAGACATTATTATATGTGTATTTTTGGCATATTGTGGCGTGCAGAATATGTTTATTTTGGCGTGTAACATATTATAAGATTTATAAAATGGGTTTTGAAATTTCGCAACGGCTCTTTTGAACCAATAAAATGATTTTGGATTTAGATTGTGGAGTGCAAAATGATAAAAACAGGTGGCTATGAGGGGGGGGAGACACACAATTGCTTCTTCTTAAAGTTTGTCTTCCTTTTTTCTCGGTCAAACTCTTAAATATAATTTTCTTGCTGAACAAACTCCATACATTAAATGAAGCAAATGCTGTATTTTCTAAAAATAAACTATTCCAACTCTATCTCATTTACATGGAGAGAATGGTCACCTTGTGGACGCCCTCCTTTTATAAGAAAGTTGATACAAACATTAAAGTCACGCGAAATATAAAAGAACTATAATCCTATCGACAAAATCTAAACATTACAAAAATACTCTAATTTTTATTTGAAAAATAGTCAATTCATCAAATTTTCAGACATTTTTAACACAGGATTGAATAGTTTTTTTTTTTAATTAATACAACATACTTATTAATTAAACGGGTCTATTTAATTTTGTATATTGTGCTCAAAAAATTATACGAATATTTTGTTAACTCAATTTTTTTTAGATAATATTATTCTAAATATATGATTGTAAATGGTACAATTATTTTTTTGTTCTAAAAATTGTTTAAATTGATTAGAAATTTTGAAGTTATAAAGGATATAGAAAAAAATTGACATCAAAATAAATACCATACGCATAATAATTATGAGAAAAAATAATAAATCTTGACTTTGTAGAAAAGAAATACTAGAATATACCACATTGAAAAATCTAAATGTTTGAATACTATAACGATTAGTCATCTGTAACAATTTCTAAACTAATTATTAATGATTTTAAATGTTGATTGTCTACTGAAAATGTAAAAGAGTTGGTTTTCTTATGAGTTGGATTCAAAACTAATTTTTATAATATCTTTTTTTTAAAACGGAATTTTTTAGAAAGTAATTCTAGCTTCTAGGTACTATAAAAATTCTATGGGAGATAAGATCCAGAATTCCTACAATTTGTTTTTTAGAAAAGAAAAAAAAAGATTCCATCATAAAAGTTATTGAATTGTTAAACGAAGCTTCTCGTTTCCTAATCGACCGAATAGCCCATTTATTTAATGGGCCTTAATTGTCTTGATACAAACACATGCAAGTTCTAGGTCAGTTAAACACTAATCGCTCTTACCCGAATCGGTAGGTGCTGTCAACTTCCGGGCTGGGTAAGCCCGTTTACATTTCTCAGCCCTAATTTTAGCGCGTGAGTTACACCGCGCAACGACTCATGGTTCAATAGTTGACATTCGCCACTTGTTGCATATAAAAGGGTCAAAACTCAAGTGGGAACTTTATTTTGTTGTAGTGCAAAGACATAATCCAGATCTGATTCTTCATTTCTGGCATTTCCATTTTCTTTTGTCGCCAATATTTATTCGACAATTGTATATAATATATACGGGGAAAACTGCCAAAAAAATCCCAAACTTTTTCATTTAAACCATTTTAAACCTGAACTATTATCTCAACCATTTAAAACCTGA